>PVJO010000226.1:181001-279919 GCA_004026905.1 Hystrix cristata
CATGTATAGGTACAGAATTAATGTAATGAATGTGACCATTGTATGTAGAATGTACCAATACATGTTCTTGGTTTAAAAAAAAAAACTGAAGAAAATAGGTGTAGAAGGACCTTATCTCAATCTGATACAAGCCATTTATGACAAACCTACTATCAACATCTTATTAAATGGGAAAAAATTGAAAACTTTCCTTCTAAAAATCAGGAACAAGACAAAGATATCTACTATCACCAGTTCTGTTCAATGTAGTACTTGAAACAGCAAGAGCAATTAGGTAAGGAAAAGAAATAAAAGAGTTCATGTAGCCTTTTGGCTCTCTGAGCAGCACCATGCAACAAGCGCCTTACTAAAGGCGGCAAAAAGGGAGCCAAGAAGAAAGTGGTTCACCTATTTTCTAAAAAAGACTGGTACAATGTGAAGGCGCTGGCTATGTTCAGTATAAAAAATATTGGAAAAACACTAGTCACCAGAACTCAAGGAACCAAAGTTGCATCTGATGGGCTCAAAGGTCATGTGTTTGAAGTGAGCCTTGCTGATCTGCAGAATGATGAAGTTGCCTTTAGAAAATTCAAGCTAATTACTGAAGATGTCCAAGGCAAAAACTGCCTGACTAACTTCCATGGCATGGATCTCACCCGAGACAAAATGTGCTCCATGGTCAAAAAATGGCAGACTATGATCAAAGCTCATGTTGATGTCAAGACTACCAATGGTTATTTGCTTCATTTGCTCTGTGTTTGTTTTTACTAAAAATGCAACAGATACAGAAGACCTCTTATGCACAGCACCAACAGGTCCACCAAATCTGGAAGATGATGATGGAAATCATGATCCAAGAGGTGCAGACAAATGACTTGAAGGAAGTGGTCAATAAATTGATCACAGACAGCATTGGAAAAGACATAGAAAAGGCCTGCCAGTCTGTTTATCCTCTTCATGATGTCTTCGTCAGAAAAGTAAAAATGCTGAAGAAGCCCAAGTTTGAATTGGGAAAACTCATGGAGCTTCATGGTGAAGGTAGCAGCTCTGGAAAAGCTACTGGGGATGAGACTGGAGCTCAAGTTGAACAAGCTGATGGATATGAACCACTAGTCCAAGAGTCTGCTTAAAATCCAGATTTGTAATAGTGATAAAATCCTATTTGTGATGGCTTGCTTAAAAAAAGGATAGGAAAGAAAGAAGTCAAATTATCATTATTTGTAGATGACATCCATTATCCTCTACATTGAAGACCCTCTCAACCCACCAAAAGACTGTTAGAATTAATGATCAAATTTAGTAAGGTAGCAGGATACAAAATCAGTGCACAAAAATCAGTAGCATTTCTGTACACTAATAATGAACCCACTGAAAAAGAAATTAGGAAAAATACAAATTCATAATAGCACCAAGAAAAATTAAATACTTAGGAATTAACCTAACTAAGCAAGTGAAAGACCTCTACAATGAAAACTACAGTACTCTGGAAAAGGAAATCAAAAAGGACATCAGAAAATGGAAAGATACCCTGTTTCTGGAGAGGCAGAGCCAATATAGTCAAAATTGGCCCTACTCCTAAAATCAATATACAGATTCAATGCAGTTCCAGTCAGAATTCCAAAAGTATTCTTTACAGAACTGGAGAAAACAGTCCTAGGATTCATATGAAAGCAGAAGAGATCCAGAAGAGCAAAAGCAATCCTGGGTAAAAAGAGCGAAGCGGGAGGCATCACAGTTCCAGACCTGAAGATATATTACGCAAAACAGACATGAGGGTTGGGCATGGTTGCACATGCCTGTAATCCCAGCATTCAGGAGGCTTAGGCAGGATAATTGGTGTGAGTTTGAGGCCAGCCTGGGCTACATAGTGAGTTCAAGGCAAGACCCTGTCTCAAACAAAAGAAACACAAACAAAGACATGAGGATCAGTGAATGGAGCAGAATAGAAGATGCAAAAGCAACCCCAAGCACATTCAACTATTTGATCTTTGACAAAGGGGGCAATAACATACACTGGAGGAAACAGCCTCTTTAGTAAGTGGGGTTGGGAAAACTGACTATCCATATGCAGAAGATTGAAGCTGGACCCATATCTCTCACCATTAGTAAACTAAAATAAAAATGGATCAAAGTACTAAATGTTAAAACAGAAACACCTAACCTCCTGGAAGATAAGTCCAACTGGAAGTCATAAGCATAGGCAAAGACTTTCTGAACAGAACCCTGGTTACACAGGAAATACTTCCAAGAGTCAACAAATGGGATCATATCAAATTAAAAAGCATCTTCACAACGAAAGATACAACCAACATAGTGAAAAGACAGCCTCCAGAATGGGAGAAAACATTGTATTTTACACACTAATAAAAAATTATTTGTCTTAGTATAGTCAAAATGAGACTATAATGATTACAAAATAGGTTCTGAATTTGACATTCTGTATCTTTATGAGTAAAGTTGTTATTTGTAAACATTTTCCCAGAGCAAGAAATTGTTCTTGACAACAGTTACATGTGGGACACATCTCTAATCCCAGCTGCTGGAGGCTAAGGCAGGAAGATTGCAAGTTCCAGGCCAACCTGGGCAATTTACCAAGACCCTGTTTAAAATAAAAAGGCTGGGAATGTGTGAGCACTCTCTGAGTTCAATGTAAGACAGAGAGAGAGAGAGAGAGAGAGAGAGAGAGAGAGAGAGGGAGAGAGGGGAGAGAGAGAGAGGGAGAGGGAGAGATATCAAGGGAGAGAGATGCAGAAGAGAGAGTTTTGTCTGAGGCTTTAGTGTACTGATTCAATAACTACTAAATACTTAATATGTTTTAAGCGTTATATTGGATGGGAGATTTAGAGTGATGTGAACAGACTAGACATGCTCCTTTGCCCTCATGTAGTTTCTATATTTTTGAGACATTGTCTCTAATAGTCTAACATTTATTGGAAACAACAGATACCAATACAAATGTATCTTGTCTGATACAACTGACCCAGTGTACCATCTGTTTACATAACGAATTAAATTATGTACAAAAAAAGATCTCACTTGTTGACCTTTTTTGGGATGGGGATGGTCCTGAGCCTTAGGTATACTAAGCTCACATTCCACCACTGAACTATATGCCCAGCCCCAGTGTTGAACTTTTGAATTGTGGTACTAATGTATTTACATATATTTTTTTTTTCAAGGCTCTGGACTATTCCAGAAGTAATTATCTTTGTAATTACTTTGTAGTTTGCCACACTATAGAGTATTGTAGGGGGAACAGTAACATATATCTTTAACTTTTGTTTTTGTGAGATGAGGTCTTGTGTTGCCAAATCATCCTCCTGCTTCATCCTCCTAAGTAGCCGAGAATACAGGCATGAGATACCATTCCCATATATTTGTAAAAATCACAGCATTATATTTTATAGAGACTTAAACACTATAACAAAAAGGAAATTAAAATGAAAATAATATAAAGTTCGCTGGTAAAAATATAGTTAATAAGTATAATAGAGTTAATGTATTAGGTATGCCCTTAAACCAATTTACAAATTTTACATTGTTAGTTATATAAAAACAGGAAACAATTTCAGAGTTCTTACAATTGCATCTATATTTTTGTGTGAAAAATTGATATGAGTTATTTTCTTCAGGCATTGTGCAATAGTTTCTTCTTTTCTGGGTTTTAGATTGCTATTTTTGGCAATTAGATCCACAGTTAGTCAAACCATTATTTCTCTACAAATCAGATCGCAGCAATAAGCTGTGGTGATAACATGTCCAGAAGCAGGTTTAGTTATTGTTTACTTCCATCTTTCTAAAAATAAAAGAAAAAAAGAGAGTATTGTATTACATAGCAATTTAGGAAAGGCTGTTTTGACTTTAATTTTCTGATGTAATACTGTTTGATAATCTAGTTTACAGAAATCTTTATGGGCATGGTGGTATTTCCTAAGTTTATAGACTTAACTTTTTTCAGTAAAAATATTTTAAACACCAAAACTAATTAAATACATAATACTCATTCACTTTTACTTTTTAGTTTGTTTGTTTGTTTGTTTGCTTGCTTACTTGCTTGCTTGTGAGAGTCTGACCATGTAGCTCATGCTGGCCTGTTGAACTCACTATGTAGCCCAGGCTGGTCTTGGACTTCTGGTAATCCTCCTGCCTCAGCCTTCCCAAGCACTGGAATTACAGGTGTGTGCCACCATATCCCGTGCCCTATTTTTGTTTCTTTAATGCTTATAGACTTATTCAGGTTTTCTGATTCTTTTGGATTGTTTGGTAAAGTTTACATTGGCTTAAGAAATTAACTTTTCTGTTCGCATTTCAAATTTGTGGTTATAATGTTCTTCTATTTTAATATCCCAGTCTTTGCTGTTATGATAGATAGCTCCCTTTCTCATTCCTAATATGCATTTGCTTCATTTTCCCTTGATCAGTCTTGCTAGTATTGAATAAACTTGTCTGTTTTGTTAGCATATTAAAAAGGAAAAAAAACCATTTTAGCCTTCTTGACCATCTCCATTGTATCTTGGCTTCAATTTCATTAATTTGTTTTTATCTTTTAAAAATTTCTTTCCTCCTATTTTCAGGCTTACTTTATTCTTTTGCCTACTTCTAAATGTGGATGCTTGCCTTATCAATTTTCAGTCTTCTTTCTTTTTTTCTAAGGTTAGAATACTCTACCCTTAGCTGATTCCATAGAGTGACATTTTCATTATAGATTTTAAATGTTTTAACATCCATTTATGATTTTTTAATTTAAAATAACAGCTTTATTGAACTAAAATTTGCGTACCACACAACTTACAAACTTTAAGTGTAAGATGCAGTAGATTTTAGCACATTGACAGACCACAACCATGACCACAATCAAATTTAGATATTTTTTTTAGGTGCTGGGGATTGAACTTAGGGCCTTGTGCTTGCTAAGCAAGTGTTCTATCACTAACCTAAATTCCCAACCCTTGGATCATTTTTGTTATCCCAAAACAAAACACTGTACTCACTAGCTATCATCTCCCAATTTCCTCCCCTCTAAATCTAGGCAACCACTAAGCTACTCTCTATCTTCAGAGTTTTTTCTATTCTGAGAATTTATTTTTCTTTTTTATTCAACACAGACCATGATCATAGCAACAATAAAGAGTGTAACATATCCAAAGAAATGGAAATCCTGCAAATTGATCGCTCACACCATATTGGAGTGAAACTAGAAACCAGAAACTACATATTTAGAATACAATAATTTTTTTTCTCTTTTTTCCTATTAACCATGTGATGTTCAACCTTGCTTGTCTGATTTACTTCTCTCTTTTTTTTTTTTTTTTTGTGGTGTCGGGGATCGAACTCAGGGCTTGCAAGGCAAACACTCTAATCACTGAGCAAAATTCCCAGCCCTGATTTACTTCTCTTAACATTATGGTTCCAAGGTGTATCCATTTTCTTACAAATGCTACACATTTATCTTTCTTTACTGCAGAGAAGTATTCCATTGTGTATAAATACCACATTTTCTTTATCTATTCATCTGTTGATGGACATACAGGCTGTTTCCAAGATTTATGAATAATTGCACTACTATAAATATGGGTATATATACATCACTATGGTATGATGTTTTAACTCTTTTGGGACGATACCCAGAGGGGAATAGCTGGGTCAAATGGAATTTCTGTTTTTAGTTTTTTGAGGAATCTCCATACTGATTTCCATGGTCATTGTATCAGTTTATAGTCCCACGGACAATTGAGAAGGGTTCCTTTCTCCCCATAGCCTTGTCAACTTTTATTATTGGTTGATTTCTTGATGATAGCCATTGTTTTGGGGGTGAGGTGAAATCTTAAAGTTGTTTTAATTTGTATTCTCTGGATGGCTGGTGATGCTGAACATTTTTTCTTGTATTTATTGGCCAATTATATTTCTTCATCTGAGCAGTGTATTCATTTCAGTTGCCCATTTTTTAAAATTGGATCTTTAAATTTGGGAGGGTCTAATTTTTTTGAATTCTTTATATATTCTAGATGTTAGTCCTTTGTCTAAGGAATAGCTGGCAAAATTTTTTCCCATTATGTAGGTTGTTGGTTCACTTTGTTGTTTTCTTTGCTGTGAAAAAGCTTTTAAATTTAATGTGATTGTATTTGTTGATTCTTCATATTATTTGTTGCACAACAGGATATTTTGTTGTTTTTGGGGGTTGGTTTTGTTTCTTTGAGACAGGTTCTCAATATATAGTTGAGGCTGGCCTTGAACTCACTATGTAGCTCAGGCTGGGCTTGAACTCCTGGTGATCCTCTGGCCTCCTACATGGTGGGATAATGGACCTGTGCCACCACGCCCAGCACAACAGGAGTTTTACTTAGAAAGTCTTTGTCTACACCCATGTCTTTGAGAGATAGCATAAATTTATGATTTTTGGGGGCCCCCATATTTTAAAAGTTTACACTTTTTTTGGAAATTTCAATTATCTTTTTACATGGATAGCTGAAGTGAAAATATGTATTTTAAAGAGGTATTTCACCCTAGGGCTCTCTCCTGGCAGCTGAGGTAGACTGCTGTACTGGTGTCTGGAGGAGCATCCCTGTGCTATGGAGGTGATCCCTGGTGGGGTTACCAGCCAAGGGGAATGGGGGCCACAACTGATTTACTCACAGATGATTTATTCTCCCCTCCCCCATGGACTTTTGGGAGACAGAAATGGCCTTGGTTTTCTTTTTGTTGTTTTCTAACATTTCAGAAACTACTTTTTCACCCACCTTCACCCCCCTACCCCCACCCCGTGCCAATATCTCTGTTTTCTTGGACTGTGCTTCCTAGGATCTCTCTCCAGATCCCAGTGAGCTGCGTTAAAGGCGCTCTGGGAAATCCATTTTAATAGACCGCTGAGTTTCAATCCCCAGGGATCCCAAGGCCAGAGGAGATGGACAGTGTTTTCTGACTTTAGTTCCACCTGTTATTCCATTTAGGGAGTCCCTTGCTCAGTGGCTTCGGAGGCCCTAAATCATCTTCAGCCCTCAAACTTTTGTTTCAAAACCCTTCAAACTCAGGTGTGCGCCCACCCATTCCGCTCCCTCCGCGGCCACCCCTACCTCCGTGCCTCCTCCTTCTACAGGTGCTTCCCAACCTTCCTGATCCTAGACATTTGTTAAAAACATAGCCTTCCAGTTGTTATTGCTGTTTCCTTGCAATTCTAGATATCTAGAGCTAGGTCCTAGAAATCTGCATTTTAACAAGGTCCCAGGAAAATCTTACTGGCAGGCAAATTTGAGAAACATGACTCCAGGGTTTCCTCGGTCCCCACGCTTCTTCCCTGAGGGCACTTCACTGCTCGTCGGACGAGTCCGGTCAGTAACTCCGGTTTGGTCAGTTTTGCGGGTTCCAGGTTCCTCCCGAGCCTCAGGCCGTTGCCAGGCGACCAGACAAAGCTCCCGGTTCTCCCGCGGCTCTCGGAAAATCTCGCGGGATCGCAGACAGCTCCCTCCCTTTGGCCTAGCGATGATCCTCTTCCCTGTGACAAGGGGCCAGAGCTGATGCTTTCCGTGAGACATCGGTCATCTCACGGCTTTAGCGGACAAGTAGTAGACAATTTTTTTTTTCCAGACCACCCTTTCCCCGTTCCTGCCATCGATTTTGACCGTTTGAGTGCCCAATAAACTACCTTGTTCCCAGTAACAGACCAGAAAAAGAATGATCTGAATCAAGGTACAAGACGTATTTCAAACATTCCTCAGACAAAACCTAGACTCAGGGTGACATTCAAGACCATTCATTATGACCCCTGTCACCGCTTGTCACTGCCCCTACCCTTGCCCCTTGCAGGATTCTCCAGTACACTCAGATCTAAAAAGACTTCCCTTCCCTAAAACGCCCTTCAGGGTGCCAGCAATAGCACACACTTTATTCCCACTTTCCTTTTTGTTTTCCTTTTTAAGAGCACTCAGGTTGGAATAACTACATTTTTTTCCCCCTAAAGCCTTCATGCATACTCTATCTTGTTATGCTCCATTTTGCCTCAACCCCCCTCCCCCAAAATGAGATGTATTAAGTTAATAACACTAACACTACTGTATGTTTGTTACTCTTATCCCCAATAAGATGATAAATTCGTTGAGGACAAGGATTATGTTTTTTACTTTACTCTTCCCTGGAACTGGGAAAATGCCTTGTATATTAGAAGTCACTTTATGAATGTTTCTAAAGTGAATAGCATAACTGAAGGAAAACAATAATACAAGGAACAAATATTTAGAGTGGAAAGTGAGGGGCTCATTGGAGATAGAGCGAAGAAAGCAGTCAGGATGTAAAGAATAATCAAATTGAAAAATGACGAAGTATTAGTTGTTACTTTGGTAGGTAAAAGGTCGTCACTGTCATTCCTTGAGTAAAGAGTAGAGTGTTAGGAGTTGCAAGGCAGTTTAGAGGCCAGGAGGGTGTTCCAACTACAGTCTTACAGATAAAGAAATTCCTGGACCAGAAAGAGAAATCTAGGTCACCTTGAGGTGGCAGAGAGGGAACTTAACCTTAGGCTCCTGATTTCAAGTTCAGCCCTCCTTTCAGTACTTCACACTGACCATTATAATAAGAGTAGCCTAAGAAGGGGAGGGGGAGGAGAGCAGAGGAAACCCTTAATTAATTCAAAATACTGTTGATAAGTTTCATTTGTGAGGCAATCTTAGCCCAACTGGGGTGAAGACAGAGAAAGTAGAAAGGAATGAACAAATTTAGGAGATACCTTGAAGCATAATTTAATTAAGTGACACTGGTTAGTGTAAAGGGAGGAAGAAGATAATTTTCACTTTAGAATAAAATAATACTGCAGAAAGAGGAGAGGTGACATGAATTTGAAGTATGGATAAATTTGGTTATTATACCTTAAATGTGAAATGACATTGGTTTTCTTTTTTTTATTTTAAGGAAAAAACCACAAAATTTCATAACAAGAGAATAACAATAGTTAATATACTGTGTATTGTTACCATTGAAGTAGTTACTTCACAGTACAAGATATTGACAAAAAGATTCTTACAAAGAAGATATAGATATTAGCACGAAACTTTCTTTTCAACAAACTAAGAGAAACTACTAGTATAAACAAATTAGCATATATATTAAAATGTTTTTGAAACAATGGAATAAGTAATTTGGGGAAACATCTGAACCTCTCTCCACTTCATATTTATCTATCTTCCATTTTGCTCTTCATTTGCATATATATACTTTGAGTTTCTCATAAGAGAAACCATGTGATATTTAAGTTTGCATCTGACTTATTTCACTGAACATTATGTTCTCAAGTTGTGCCCATTTGCCTATGAATTCCTCAAGTTTATCTTTCTTTATGGCAGAATAGTACTCCGTTGTGTATAAATATCACATTTTCCTTACCCATTCATCTGTTGATGGACGTATACACTGTTTCCAAGATCTAGCTATTATAAATTGTGCTGCTATAAACATGGGTATGTATTTATCTATCCCTGTAATATGATAATTTTAACTCTTTTGGGAAGGTACTAGAAGGAGCATAAGATGGAATTTTTAATTTTAATTTTTTCAGGAATCTTCACACTGATTGCCATAGTGGTTGTGCCAGTTTACATTCCCACCAACAGTGAAGAACAGTTCCTTTCTCCTCACATCCTTACCAGCATTCGTTATTATTAAATTTTTTGATAAAGCCATTCTTTGTGGGGTAAGTTGGTACTTCACTGTAGTTTTAATAGCCAGTGATATTGAACACTTGTTCATGTTTTTATTAGCTCTTTGTACTTCTGTGAAGTGTCTATTCATTTCATTTGCCCATTTTTTGATTGGGCCTTTTATTTGGGGGAGCCTAATTTTTTTGAGTTCTTCATATATTCTTGGTATTACTCCTCTGTCTGAGGAATAACTGGCAAAATGTTTTTTCCCATTCTGTAGGTTGTCTCTTCACTCTGTTGGTTGTCTCCTTTGCTGTGCAGAAGCTTTTTAATTTGATATGATCCCATTAGTTAACTCTTGATATTATTTCTTGCGCAACTGGAGTTATATTTAGAAAGTCTTTGTCTATGCGTATGTCTTCAAGAGTTGTACCTATTTTATCTTCCAGCAGCTTAAGTATTTCTGTTTTAACATTTAGATCTTTGTACTATTTTTATTTTGGTTTAGTACATGCTGAGATATATGGGTCTAGACAGAATCTTCTACATGTGTATATTCAATTTTTCCAGCACCATTTATAAAGAGGGTATCTTTCCTCCACTGTATGTTTTTGACTCCTTTCTTAAAAATTAAATAACTGTGTGTGCCTGGGGTTGTGCCTGCTTCTATTCTGTTCCGTTGATCCACATGCCTGTTTTTGTGCCAGTAGTATGGTCTTTTAATCACCGTAGCTTTCTAGTATAACTTCAATCTGAGATTGTGATGCCCTACCTGCTTTGCTTTCGTGACCTAGGATTGCTTTTGTTATTCTGGGTCTCTTCTTGTTCCGTATGAATTTCAGGATTTCTTTATGTAGATCTGTGAGAAATGTCATTGGTATTTTGATTGGAATTGCATTAAATCTGTATATCAATTTTGGAGGTATAGCCATTTTGATTATATTGGTTCTCTATATCCAGGATCAGGGGGAATCTTTCCATTTTCTGACATCCTTCTTGATTTTCTTTTTCAGGGTGATGTAACTTTCAATGTAGAAATTTTTTACTTCTTTGGTTAGGTTAATTCCTAAGTATTTAATTTTTTCGATGCTATTGTGAATGGTCTTGTCTTCCTAATTTATTTTTTGGTGATTCATTATTCGTGTGTAGGAATGCTATTGATTTCTGTGTGTTTATTTTGTATCCTGCTGCATTGCTGAATTTGGTTAATACTTCTAGGAGTCTTTTGGTGGGACCTAGGTTTTAATAGTTTCCTATATTCAACTCATTGAAACCATGAGGTGGTAAGGGTAGTAAGGGAGAAAGTTAAGAAAGAGAAATATTTCTGTTTTGTCAGTTTCTTCCTGGTTCCCAGGGAACCTTGTCTCACTTTGACTTCTCTCCACGCTATCACTTTCCAGACTCTAGGCACCAGATCCTGGAGACTCAGAGTTGCTGGCACTCACTGCTCCGCATGTACCCACTCCCCAGGATGATTGTAAATTGCATGTACTGCAAACATGTACTAATGACAAAGAAGAAAGAAATAGTGGGTCAAGAGCAATGCCAAATAGTTTGGGTGGAAGAGGAAAGAACAGTAGATAAAGATGACAGAGAAAGATTCACAGGGCTGAGATTGTTTGGAGAACAAATAATAATTTAGTGATTCAACACCTGGCAATTCAGATTTAGACACTGGAGAAAGAGTTTGGGATAGGGCTATACAACAGGATAAAAAGCTGCAGAAAGATAAAAAGTAAAAGAATGATCAAAATAATATGGTTAAAACACAAGGGGATAAATAAGAAGCCCCATTTATCTGTTTTGTAGGTCACTGGGAATGTCAGCTTTAACAATGTATGCAGGCCCCTTGCTCTGTGTCATACTCAGTTCATCTGGTGCTAACATTACTTTGCTAGAAAACTTGATACGCAATGCCTCATTGAAAATCAGTTGCTCTGGAAATCTTTTTTTTGGAACAATTTCATATAAAAAGGAGTGTGGTGTCATTTGTGGTAAAGTTATATACAGTTTTATTTTTTGTGATGGTGTGTCACTATGTTGTTGCTCAGGATAGTCTCAAATTCATGGCTTGAATGATCCTCCCACTTTTGCCTCCTGAGTAGTTGGGGCTATAGCTATATATACTTTTAAACATCTAAAAGTATATATACAGATAAATATACACCAAACTATTTAGTCGTGGTTATTTCTTGGTGGTGGGATTGTGAATACTTTTTCTTTCTTTATTAATCAGATTTTTAAAAAATGATAAAATTACATTTTTCAAGTTCATTTTGGATCCTGCTGTACATGGAGTTGACAGCCACTTTGTGACTACTATTAAAAATAGTTTGAATAACTAATTAATTTTTTAATGCAACAAGTTAAGTTTAAAAAAAGGCATTCTCTCATTGAGATGTGAAATATAATTCCTGTCTAGTGGCACCCAGTGTTAAACAACCATCTGTGTATTTTCCAATGTGGCAGAAATTTGGCAGACTACAAGAAAAACATGTCTTCATTACCATCTTTGTTAAGTTCAGCATAAAATACTCTGAAGATTTACATGTTGACAGATGTTGGGGAAATTTGTATTTGCAAAAAAAAAAAGTGTTGTGAAGTCTTGAGAATCATTTTAAAAGGCACTTTTGGAAGAATAAGCTAAGAAACACATTTTGAAAAGCCTCAGCTGAGTTTCCAAGTAACTTTAGACAGAAATATGCTTTCTATTTCACTTATTGTTCTATTTATCTTTGTCAGAATATATTTCCTGAGTATATACTACACAGCACTGTGTAAAGCACAAAGCAAATATTTTAATGATTAGTTACCTTTCATTTAGAAACCAAGAAATTAAAGGACCCAGACATGTATCATGTATATCATCACATAACTCTGTATAGAAAAATTACCATTTATTCGATAGAATGCCTCTTTTCTCTTCAATCTTGTAAGATTGGTAAATATTAATGATATGGTAGGCATATTTCAAAGATGACTTCAGTGACCTCACTTCCCAGTATCTATGCCCTTATGTGGTCCTCTTATGCCCTTATGTGTTAACTGGTTCTAGTGACCTGTTCTAGTCAATAGAATAAGGTGAAATGGATGGGATATTATTTTCATGATTAGGTTATAAAAGATTATGATTTGTATCTTACTAGCAGATTTTATTGCATACGTGACTTTCATTCTTTGGTAACGCAAACTGTAATTTAGGAAAGCCCATGTTGCAAGAATATGAGGGTGGTCTCTAGCCAACAGCTAATGAAACTGAGATACTCAGTCCCATGAAAATATTAACAACTCTTTGAGCTGAAAAATTGATCCTAAGTTGAACTTTCAGATGAGACTTTATCCCTAGCCAGTACTTGCTTATAGACTTGGGTGAGACCCTGAAGCAGAGGACTCAACTTCCTAGTCCATGAAATCACTGCAGTAAGTGTGTGTTGTTTTAATCCACTGTTTTGGTAATTTGTTATTCAGCAATAAATAATACAGGTAGTAATGGGAAATTCCCTTAAGAAGAAAGGATTTATTCAGAAATTTGGGACATAATCCCTTTCTGCATAGACATTCTAAATGGAAGCTCAGAGGAGAGATATTAAAAGTGATTGTAGAACATGGTAGCTTACCTGGAACATGAAGTTTCTTAATGAACAATTATATGGACAACTGGGAGCGCTAGAAACAATACAGACAAACTCCTTTTGGTTATCAATGAAACATTTTCCATTCTTGATTTCTGTAACCTGTAGATGATCATTTATTTGAGAGCTTCTATAAGAGATATTAGGAGCCTTCTAACTCCATGATGTATATAATACAGGCTCCAATAATAAATATCTTTTAAAAACGCAGTAACTGATTAATGTTATTATATAATGTATTCTATAAATATATATGATTACTCTGTAGGTTATATATCAAACAATCCATGGCATTTCTTCTGAGCTTCGGACCTATGCATCCAACTAACTTCTAAATATTCAATCCACCCCTGTATGCATGTCCTAGAGGAAAATGAGTTCTGTCAAAAACTGAACTCATTTCTACACTGTACAGATCTGATGTGCTTTCTCTAGTTCCTTTCTTGCCCACAGTCCATCCTGCTTCATAAAGTAGTCTGAGAACCATTTCGAGTACTCGATCATATACTATAGTACCCCCACTCAATCAAGTCCACTTTATCCCAGAAATGACTTTCAAACCTAGCTCTGTTTCCATTGTCCCTGACACTACTTAAGAATGACTTTGGGAAATGACTTTGTGAAGTTCTACTATTTTAATTCCATTAAATTGAATAAAGATTTTCACAAGTTCTATTTTTTTCCATATTTTGTCTTTTATTACATTATTAAGCTTACAAACATTTTTAGGTCACTGATTACCCACAAGTTCTATTATGTTTTATATATATATTATATATATATATATATATCCTCTTTTCTAAAATGATTCCCTTTCATTCTCTAGTAGATAGTCAAACTGTAATGAATATATTATGAGAGACAGTAGCAAATTTAAGCATCTCAGCTGAAAAATCAGTTTCATTACCTTGAAGGCTCATTTATATCAGTTATAGTAAAAAGTGATTTCTGAAAAATATTTTGTAAACGTTGCTATTGATGTTCTAATTTAAGTAAAGTTTCATCTTCATTTCTGAAATATTTATTGTCAGTAGAGTCTGTTTGGTCTGAGTTTTTCAGGAATGGTTTGCAAATGGATTTATAATTGTAGGAAAAAATTTAGCTTAAAAAAGAAAAAGTTATGGGCTGGGGAATTTGCTCAGTGGTTGGAGTGCTTGCCTTGCAAGCCTAAGTCCCTGAGTTTGATCCCCAGCACCAAAAAAAAAAAAAAAAAAAAAAGTTTTGGTTAAATTGCAGGAACAGTTTATGTTTTAAGTTTTTAAAAAAAGCCTCTGTCTTTTAGTAGAGGCCCAATACTTTGCTTAAATTTATCAGGCCAATAATAAGTTCAGCAAAAGTTTAATTAGTTGGTGATGGATTGAGGCTAAGAATGAACTCAGCAATGTAATATATTCTATTCTCATGTCTTTCAAAATAATTTGTAAAAATAAGTGAAAACATCTTCTGTATCTGTACATCTAATTGCTTCAGATTTTTGGCTCCTGTCTACTTTTTTTGGGTCAGCTTGTTTGAAAAGAGTTTCACTCCTTCATGCTGGGGATCGAACTCAGGCCCTTGTGCTTGCCAGGCAAGCACTCTAATCACTGAGCTAAATCCCCAGCCCGATGGTGCTTTTTTTTAGCATGTGGCTTGTGCATATTTCTGCAATTATGATTGTTTGTTGAAAAATAAAGTGTTTTTCACTCCTGTTTTAAATTTCTTAAGAAGTTTTGAGAAAGGAGTTAATTTTATAATCTCACAATTCCATAAAAAGACATGGACACATTTTGTCTTTCTAAAAACGTATTACATTATTGATAGTTCTTAAAAGCAAATCAAAAATGTCCAGTAACTTTATTTCTTCACTGAACAAATATTTATCAAGTGCCTTTCATCCCTACTTCTGTAGCGCTTACATGCTAGTAAGGAGGGACATTGAACAAGTAAATAAGTCAATAATAAGATAATTTCTGGTTATGGTAAATTCTATGAAGAAAACAAATAGGGTGAAAGGACAGGTGTTACCGGAGGTAGAAGTGGAGAGGAAGAAAGGAAAGAGGGAGATAGGCAAGGCCTCTCACTGGAGACAGGTATCTGAGTAGAGACTTAAAGAATGAGCCAGGCCTATAAGTGCCTTCCAACAATATTCCAGGCCTCGGAAGTGTCTGTGTGCAGATTTGGAGGGGGAAAGAGCTAGGTAAACCTACAGAGGACAGTGTGGGTGGTGTGTAGTGAGGTGGGGGGGAATGGAATGAGAGGAAAGTAGGAACCAGATCTTGAAGAGCCCTTAAGCCATAGTAAGAAATTTGGTGATTCTGGCCAAAACAAAACCAAAAAGAACAAAATATAACAACGAAAAACACAAAAGGGTGTAGGGGTGGAGGGGAAGGAGAAAAAAAAGAATACATGTAATACATGTACCAATCCCCCATACTGAATGCAATCATTATGAATTGCAAACATGTGCTGTACTAAGAAAAATTAAAAATTAAATAACAACAGTAAAAGAAATTTGGGTTTTGCTATCTAGCAGCATTTACATCCTAAGCCAGAATATAAATCTTCCTTTTGTTAACAGGAAAAACTAACTTCATTTGAAGGAAAGAGCAGTTGCTACTTTCAGTTGAAATTCAAAATCCTGGTGGAAATATAATGTTCTTGTGATAATGTAATGAATAGTATTATTGAGGATGCCCTTAGATATCTGCAGAAGAGGATCCTGAGAATTAGAAACTATAATTTCAATGTGTTTTCCAAATTCTCATAGTCTATATCTTTTTTTTTTTTTTTTAAGTTTTGCTCTTTGGTGAAACAGGTAAAGCACATTAATAAAGTACTTTTAAATCATGGAATAACTGGAAGTTCATAGTGTTGGTGTTTGTCTAAATGAATTGCCATTTCAATAGTACATAGTTTCCAGTTTCATTGTTTTAAGCGAAATAGTTTACCTTAAGATTAGTTCTAAATAATCTCCCCTAAAAAGTAGTGTTCATGTGTTGTTCTGACATCAGTGACACATTGCTAACTTCCCTGGAACTATAGAACATTTCAGATGGTTGTAGTTATTCAACATGGTGTATCCTCATATATAAATTATGATTTATTACATGGTATATTTTGTGTTATTTTATTTTGAAGCCAAGAATCTTCAGGTAGAACCTCAATTATAATGAAAAGTCCTGCAAGAAATGATAGATGTATTACATAGAAGTTGAAGTAAAAAATTAAATATCAATATACATGTTTTAAAGGACTTACTGAGTACCATCAATAATACAAATAACAAATTGAACTGGGGATGAGGCGATAAGAAGTAGCAAGTTAAAAGAAAGAAAATGAATCATATAAAACATTTATTTGGAGATGAGTTTATACCAACTAATTTTTCATAGTTTTATGATATTTATAATCCTCTAAAATCTAACAAAAAGGTCAAACATAACTCTGTTCTAGACGATATACTTCTTTATGTACATGCCTCTTAGGATTTGAAAAGTACAACTGTAGTTCATCAAAATGTGCCTCAAGGCACAATACCATTTTACTCAGTCATTAGAAAGTTTAACATAATTGCTTAGTATAATCCAAAGAAAATATGAGTACTGACATCAGGGACTCTCCAATTTGTTAGGCAATTGTTCCATAATATTTGGCACCAAGATAATCCACATGTTGAAAAAGCAATTAATCATTGGTGTTAGTTATCAAGCTATGATTTTAGCTGTTTCCTCCAAAATTTGACCTGAAATGACAGAGTTCCTGATTTTATTTTTGTAATATTCTGATTTCTGAGATCAAAAGTTTAAGTATGCCAGTCTAGTCACAGTTGATATGAGCTTCATGTTATTAGTTTTCTAAAATAAGTAGATTATAATTTTACATTCACAAAGATGAATGGTATTTCTGCTGCTAATATTTAGATAAAAGGTATAGAAACCTTCAGAAATTTAGAGGATTACCTCAGGAGAAGTTACTTGAAGTTCTTGTTCTTATTTTTTTTCTGAGCTAGGGATCAAACTTGGGGCCTTATGCATGCAAGGCAAGCACTCTTAACTACTGAGCTAAATCCCCAGGACCTGAGCTAAATTCCCAGCTCCCTACTTGAAGTTCTTAAGCTAGCATTTTAGCTCCAAGAAGGTCAATTTATTTGCACTTGGAATTCATATTGAAAATAGGCCAAAAGGAGAGAGCACAACTGGATTTTCACTTTCCTAATGAATATTTGGCAAATACAGTGACATAGACATGTCCATTAATAAACAGTGGATGATATAATTACTTCATCATAATTTGGACATAATTATTTTTGTTATTTTATATAAGGATGAGCAAAAATATGAACCATTATTCACTGTAATGTATTTTCCTGTTTTCAAAAGCCAAACAAACAAAAATCACATTGCTCACCAATATGTATGTCTTAGGTTATAGTTAAAACAATCCAGAAATATAGAAGGAAACCCTGGAAATTTAACAGTCTGTGTTCAGTTAAGTTTATTCAGCTACATGTAGATACAGTGCAGACTTAGGAATATAAATGAACTCTTCTCTGCATGCATAACTTATGCATCTGTACCTCATCACTCACAGAACAGTTCTGGAAACTCTTGAATCTCCGCGACATGCAGCACTGCAGCTCCTAACCATTTCTCTGATTCATTGTAAAGTTACTTATGTTCATACCCTTCTGTGTTTATTTTTAATTTGCTGCACTCTTGGGCAGTTTATTATTCTACTGGGCAGCGCAGTGATTTTTCAAAGTCCTGAATAGCAGGTAGTCACACTAATTTGTGACAACGATCTTCAGACTTGATCCTTTAAAAGGAGCAATTAATGTTTGGTCTCAGAGCTTGTTTTCCAAATTCAGAAACAATGGAACAAAAACAGCTTCTCTTCTCCTGTTGGTTCTTTTGTTCTTGATAGTACCATTGATTTCAAAATGACTTGTGGTAATTCATGAATAAAACATGCAGATCGAAGTAATCATATAGCTGGATAGTGTGACATAAAAAGGGTAGTCACCCTAAATGTTCAACAAGATTATGTACTGCATACATCATCGTGTTGTTGAAATGTTTGGAAGTTGGACTGAGATATTAAAACAACATGGAAAATTTGGGACACCCTGGATTCTGGGATTTAATGGGACCTCTTAACGGGCTTCAGTTCCTACTTCATAGCCACTGTCTTCTCTCCATCTCTGCTCCATGCTGGGCTTCATTCTGCTCTGGCTTGTTTTATTAATTGGACATTAGGATTGTCTTTTCTTTCTTTTTACAATTGACATTTTCTGAATATTCTCACTGAGGAGTGTGAGAAATTATCTCTGAAAAATTTGAAACTGAACAAAAGACAGACTTTGCTCAGGGAAAATAGTTTCTTTTGCTCTTGAGTAGCTCAAAGATAATACTTTGCAGGAAAAGGCAAAAACCTCATTGTATTTATTTTTTAAAAACCCCATTTTGTGAGTTAAGTTTATGAACGATGGATGTAAATTGAGCTCTGACGTCCTAAAAGCTCAGTGTTACAAATTAAAGCACTTGTAAGAAAAACGATCACAAAAATACCTTAAAAGCTATACCTCAAAAATATTGTAAAGGATCTTACTTTTTAATAAAGTAACTACATTTTAAATAAATCTCCCTTAAAAAGCCAAGATATATCATGTACAGGTACAAATTAACTATGATGAATGCGATTGTTATGTATGTCTAAAATGTACCAATAAATCTTCTTGGTAATGAATGAATGAATGTCCCTTTCTGGTGCCGTTTTCTGTGGGAAGGATAGCTGATTGGATTGAGGGGACATTGCTGTCTCTGTGGCATCCAGTTAACCATTGTGCAGTAGTCCTGCATTTTGGATTACTGACCCCGTTCCCAGGTTCAAGAGTAGCCCCGAATTGACCAGTTAGTTGTATATAATCCCAGGGTGGGTTCATGATCCACATTTCCAAATTAGACCAATTATGGTAAAGTCAGAATCTTATTTTGACACTGGTGAGCAGCTTCTCCCCCTACAGGGATGGTGTGAAAGACCACGAGTTTGGCAGAAAGTTTAGGTCAACATCGGGAGAAGAAAGCTGAGAATCTTGATAGGAAGTCTAATCCAACTTTACCTAAGTCAAATATGATTCTGCACTGTGGAGTTAGGGTAGTCAATAAATTTTTTGTTTCTTCCTCTGTTTTTGGCTACTTCCAACCAATGCCTTGTTACTGACACAGATTTCTCAAAATGACTACAATAAAATTAGGACTGAAAACCTTTTCCTCACATATTTCTTTGGGTAAGCACAGCTATTTTCGATGCCACCGAGATATCTTAACTGATTAGGCCACCAATGTAAAATCAAATATGCATAACTATATTCAAGTCTTGGAATGAAAACCGCTAGTATGTTTTCACGGTGACATCAGTGCCTTCTATTTCCTGTCAAAATTTAACCACTATCATGTCTGTTAAACTTCAAACCAGCTTGTCAGTGTACTACTAGGATCACTCCATATGGTGTTGGTATGGCTAAAACTACGGCAGTAAATACAAATTTTGGCTTTTCTTTGGGGATGGTCATGACTTTTTAAAAGGGATAAAAATGAGTTGAGCTTGAGATATGTACTTACAGATATCTTTTACTTAGAGGTATTATAAACAAGACTAATATCCGAGAAAGTATTTGGATATTAGTGTTACTTGGCTTTCTCATTTTAACCACACTGCTTCAATGCTAAAGCTAGCGGAAAACTTTTAGGCTTTTTTTTTTGGTGCTGGGGATTGAACTCAGGATTAAGCTCTAATCACTGAGCTTAATCCTCATCTCCTAGGCTTTGTTTTTATTAATCTTTTGGCAGCATGTGAAGTCATTGGCTAAAAGTTCCTTTTTAAAGGTGTACTTTACTCTTTTGCTCTGTGGTCTTCCTCCTCTACCCATTTTTAAAATTTGATATTTTCGTGATTCATTAGGCCCCTCTCATTCTTTATTGTCCATAGTTCATCTCCTGTTTTCTACCGCCTTTACTACCAATTCTCAATAGGTTTTTTTTTTTTTTTTTTTTTTTGAGATAGGGTCTTACTATATAGTACTGTACAGGCTGGTCTTGAACAACTACATACCTCAGGTTGGCCTTGAACTCACGACTATCATCCTGCCTTATCCTCCCAAGTCCTGGGATCACAAGGGTGCACCATTACACCTGGTTTCAGTAGTGAAAAAAAACAGTCCAGAACATTTCTGTTGTTTAAAATTCCCCAGTGCTCTTAGGATCAACTCCAAAAGACCCCTGTAGGATATACCTTCCTTTTACCTCAAGTAGTATCTTGTCACTTCCATATCCTATTGAATAACCTGGTCTAGTGAATCTCACTTCCTTTAAGCTTCTAAATTCTTGTTCTCTGCCTTTCAGCTTCTGCACATTGTTGTATTCCTTGCTTGTAGTAGCAGTCACTTCCTATCATTCTTTCTGGCTAGTCCTCCCTTCTTTCAAATTTCACCCTTGTGGTCAGGTCACTTCTTTCAGGATGTCTGCTTTGCCAAGCCCTCTCTAGATTAAGTGTTCCTTTCAAGAAATCCCTAGCACACTTTGTTCCTTTGTAGCAGTATACTTCAGTTCTTGCTAATTTAGCTTTAGCCTCTAGGTAAGTTCTGTGAGGACAGTGACTACGTCTAGCTTGTTCAAAATACTCCCCAAGAGTAAGACTGGGCCTGGTTCAGAGAAGGCACGTGGTGAGTATCTGAAAGACTAGATACCCTGTAGGTTCTGTTTCTAATAAGTTATTTGATTTTCAGGGAGATAATTTATGGTACAACTTTACTAATGTTTTATAGGAAGATAAAAATGTTAAATTATCTTTTTACTATAAACTACATAAAATGTAAATTATCTTTTTACTATAGACTGTAAAAAGAAGGTGCACGCAAAGTCAAAAAGTAGTTATGACCATAAGTATGGCAAATGAAATACTAAAATTCTTTGATTAGATAGGCAAGACTCTTCAAAACATATAAAGGGTCTAATAAAATATTAAAGAGCATGGAAAGATACTAGAGAAAGAATGCAATTCCACCTACAAAATAATGAAAGGACAGTTTCATTTTATAGAGTTTTATTACAGGATGTTAATGTTCAGGACACTTCAGAGCACCTTATACTTCTAATCAGATTTTTGGTAACTGGTCTTTAAAGTGTTATTTGAGTATTTTTCACGTATCAGCTTTCAGGCAAAAGTACTACTCAGTGACTGTTTAAGAGATGTTAATTTGATTAAATAGCTTATCCTTAATAACCTGAGACATCAGTCCATGGATGGCTTCTATGGTAGTTTTACAGCTGGAAAGAAAAAAACACATCATAGTGAAACAGCTTGAAAACTACTCCAAACATGTAAGTTTTTTCTCATATTTATCCTTACATTCCCAATAATGCTTTTCACTTTTCCTCATACTCCCAAAACCACCCCGATGTAAGATGTCCTTGTGATTTTTGGCCTTCTGCTTGTCTTTTAACCCACTTACTTATTTACTTACTAGAACTTTCACAAAAGAATGACAATGTAGAATTTTATACAAATTGTAATGGTATTGTTACTTGTCAGCAGCTTTGGAAAAAGTTCTGCTTTAAAAGGCATCTAGTCAGGCACAGTGGTGCGTGCTTGTAATCCTAGCACTTGGGAGGCTGAGACAGGAGGACTGCTATGAATTCAAGGCCAGCCTGAACTACATAGTGAGTTCAAGCCAGCCTGAACTACATAGCGAAACCCTGTCTCAGACAAAAAAGAAGGAAAAGGCAAAAAAAAGGCATCTAAAAGTACACGTTAACTACGTGTCATATAATTAATGTAATAGTAGTATACAATTAGTATTACACATTATGTTAATGTCATATATTTATATATAATCATAGATTTCAATATTAGATAAACTGTTATTCCTTGTTTATTACTTAGAATAATTTACAAAATACATTTAAAGAATTCTGTGCTTTTTTTCCTGAAATAATCACAATCTTCCAAACAATTAAAACTCAATGTTAATGAGTGGATGACTCAGACTTTAGAAATGGTAAAGTAAAAAACAAAAACAATGATAAAACCCCACCTATATTCATGAAATGCTATTCGTATATAGGTACCCCCAAAAGAAAAATTATCTGCATTTGTACTGCTACTTTCATCTTTCCTACTTTTTTGTTATATAATTGAAGACATTCACCTAGGAAGATTTTTGCTTCAGAAGAAATTGAGATGTAAATGTAGACAGAATTACAAATTATACAGACTATAAAGGTAGTTGAGCAAAAACATACACTCAAGGCAAGTGTCAAGAATAGAACTTAATGTTAAAACTAAAGGTAACTTTTATCCAGGCCACTCTCTCTACCTTCTAAAAATCCATGGAAAAGAAGGGAATGAAATGATTCTAACCCAACAAGATTCCTGCTCCCAGCATACACTAAATCTTCTCTTCCATCTTTTTCCTACACACTAAACCTGTTTTTCTTAAAAGAAACCAATATATTGTTTTATATGGTGTCAACATAGTTTTCCCTTTTTGCCCTTAATTATTAAAATTAAAATTAAAATTTGTGGAAATAAATATTATATTGATAGTCTTCTGTACTCTATGCATCTGAAGGGCCATGTATTATTTTATAGAGTATCTGAGAACACATCCTAAATTTATTCCTAACAGATTCTTTGGTAGTAAAACTTGGGACACTAAATCATTTTATAAAGGCTAATTTTAGAAGCATAATTTAAAATGACATAATAACTTCTGTGGTATTATGGGATTTAAAAATCTATGAGAACTTGGGCTGGGGATCTAGCTCAGTGATTACAGTGCTTGCCTAGCAGGCTCAAGGCCCTGAGTTCAATCCTTGGCACAAAAAACAAAAACAAAAACAAAAAAAACCACAAAACAATTTAAGAAAAATTGAAAGTTGTTAAGTATATGAAATCTTAATCTCTCAGAAGAGGATTAAGTTAGTAAAGCTTATGGCATCCCTTTCTTAAAAAAAAAATTGATGGACAGGTTTTGTTACTTTCTATCTTACCTTAGAAAAGATGACTGGGAACACTCCATAATACTACCTGAATGCTTTTTTTTTGTGCTGGGGATCGAACTTAGGGCCCTGTGCTTGCTAGGCAAGTGCTCTACCACTTGAGCTAATTTCCTAACCCCTACCTAAATCTTTGATTTGAACCTTTCATCTTTTTACCTAAAGTCTCCTAAATTTTCAAAGTTAATATAGTGATACCTGGTTGTTTAACTCAGTTCATTCCAAATTTGTGTTTGGATACCAAAAAGTTCAAGAACTGAACATATTTTTCCCATAGAAAATAATGGAAAACCAAATAATTGGTTCTGCAGCCCAAAAATTACACTTATATTTCCAAGATTTTAACAAATTTCACAATTTCTTTCTTTCTTTAACTCTATTGTGGTTCTTACAGTTTCCCTCTTAGCTTTACTGCTGATGTCACTGAATATCATTTTCTTTGGAGCCATGGTTATGATATTTTACGCAAATAAAATGCAAAAAAAAACCAAAACAAAACAAAAAAACCCCACAGAATGATGAATGTTTAAACACACTAACACAAGCACTATATGTTGTCTGGGCAAGAGTGACACTTAGACTGTAGTGTCTGTTACCCATTTTTGTCTGTGGTGAGACACAGCCGGCCTGTATGAGTCTTTTCAAGTTGGATTTTTGGTTTGACTACCAAGCAAAGTTATGAACACCGAACAGATGTTTTTTGAACTTTGCTATTTGAGTAGTGCAAAGTTCAAGTATGGAACTGTTCCACAACCAAGGTTTCATACTGTATCTGCATAAAACAACTTTTTTTTCCTTTCCTTTTCTTTTTTTTTTTCTGCAGCGAGGACTGAATCCAGACCCCTGCACTTGATAAGCAAACACTCTACCACTCAGTTACATCCCAGTCCTTGTTATTTTGAGACAAGGTCTCACTAAATTGTCTAGGGATGTCTTGAACTTGAGATCTTCCTGCCTCAGTCTCTGGGGTACCTGGAATTACAGGCATATGCCACCATTCCTGGCTTTGCATATGACTAATTTTAAAGGCCCCTCTTCCAAAAACTAATATTCAGGTACTATTTTAAGTTATAGCTAAGTTGAACCAAAAGGAATTTGGATTCTACTATTATTTGCAAATTCTGAAGAATTAGCAGCAAGAATCTTAGACTTACTCTTACCTGTCTCTTGTAGCTTTGGCGAGTTTGTCTTCTGACTTTCTGTCATGTGTTTCTAAACCCAACATGAAACTCCCTCGGCCCAGCTGGGCTTCCGACTGTTCTAACTTTTCAGACAAATCAAACACCTGGCCAGTGGTATAGTCTGCATTCTGTGGAGAAAATGGTAATGTGTCAGTACATAATATAAGCTCACCACTTAAAAAAATCTACATATTTACTTGTGAATCAATTTTTTTTTCTACGTAGAACATTTCATTTACAAAGAATTCCACTATAAAATCTGAGTGAATAGTCAGTAAACAATTTAAAAGTTGGTGTGGTGCTGCATGCCTATAATCCCAGCACTCCAGGAGGCCAAGGCAGGAGGGTTACAAGTCCAACCCAGTTTGGGTAATTTAGGGACTTAGTCAGACCATGTCTCAAAATAGAAAGAAGGGCAGGGAGAGCTCAGCAGGAGGGCTTTGGGTTCAGTCCTTAGTACTAAAACAAAACCAAACCAAAAAGTCAAATTAACCCTGCAAAAACTGCTTCCAAATTAAAGCAGTCTGAGTGTAGATATTTCCCTTCTTAGATTCCAAGATTAAATTTGAAAATTTTCTTTTTGATAGCTTAAATCAAGTACAGTGGTACCTCAGTTCATGAACTTAATTCATTCCATGTTTCTGGGGAAGATGGCCATGGCCATGTTCATGTTGGTCATCCAATGGGAAGTTTGCCAATTGAAGCAAAATGTTGCCAAACACTTCTGTTTGCAAGCCAAAGTGTTCGCCAACAGAAGCGTTGATGAACTAAGGTACCACTGTATTTGTTATTATGGGAGGCTTTTTTTTCTGAGACAGGGTGTTGCTATGTATTTCAGGCCGGGTTCAGACTCCTAGTGATCTTCTTCTCAGCCTCCCGAGTGCTGAATATACAGGTGAGCATCAGTGTACCCAGCCTAAGGGAGGCTTTGGAGTACAGATCAGAGGCCAGATTCTGGCCTTCCTGCACAGTCGGTGGGAGGCCTGGGACCTGTGTCCTATCTTCTGAAAATGGGAAAGGATGGCAATAATTTCTACCCAAGGCTATTGTGAAAAAAAAAAAAAAAGTCTACACACACAACCACACATGCAGAGTTCACGAAAATATATATATACATCAGGAGAAGAAAAACTTGTGTATAAATATTTTAGTACTAAGACATCATGAGATTAATACAAGTTACCTTTGGCATCTACAATTACAAGAGGTGCTCAAAATGGTGGTCATTAGCTTCCAAACATTTATTAGTGCGGCGAATTGCAAGTGTGTATACATTTAGCACCCTCTCGCTCTCTAATATACCTATAATCCTTCCATCTAGCTATAAGCACAGTTATATTTTAAGTAATGCTATATCCTCATATGCACACCTATATTTGAAAAATGGGAATATTTATATATACTGTTTTTTCTATAATATATACTTTATAAAAAGAAAAAATTAGTACTTCCACATGTGCACTTACTTAACTAATACTTTATTTATTTATTTTTTTTTAAATTTTTTTATTATTTTTTACCAAGAACATGTATTGGTACATTGTATACATAATGATCATAATCAACATGGTTATTTTGTACCTGTACATGATACATCTTGGTTTTCCCCCCTCTTCCCCCCTTCCCCTCCCCTCCCTTCCATTCACCCACCCCTCCCCTATTTACAACAAGTGTAACTACACTTTACCATTACTTAACTAATACTTTAAAGAAAATTTTTAGGGCATATAATTTTTAGCTAAGTTGTAAAGTATATATTCTGTTTCTTAAGTCTTCAACAGAAGAGAGTAAAGATTAATGAACAGTTTGGCAAAACTAATTCATTATACTATTTGTTCAATTTGTAAGACAGTCCACAAGAAATATAGATCTATCACGAAATATGGAAAGTTATTTGCTGTCATCACAGCTAATTCAGAGGGCCATTCAAAATGCTACTTGTTCTTCCAATTATTTTATAGTATTTTAAAAGATGCCGTTATATTCATTTTGTATGTATATAAGTGGTTTAGGAAACCAATACTTTTTTCCACCAAAGACTTGGAGAAAATCCTAAATTTTACAGACCAGTTGATAATTCTAAGATTTGGGTGCTCAAGCCATGAAAATGTAGGCTATTAGAAACAGTTGTACTATTAAAATGACGATAAAAAATATATCCAATAATACTTTAAATGCACTGAGAATGAATATAAGGGATCAATTTCCTAAATTAGAAAATAACTTTTTTCCCAGGTTTCAGGTTACATACTGTAAATAACTGCTCTAGCTGAGCAAAGAGGGAAGTTGTACATTTACATATATTTTCTTAAAATGCTGCAGTTAACTATATATAAAATCACAAGAAGGGAGGAATGTAATTTAACTTTTTCTTGATTGTTGCACTCATATATGCAGTGCTGAACACAGGGACAGCCACAGGGCTGAGTTGGTTGATCTGCTTGTCTTTAAATAAAGGTCCATACTGCTCTGGCCTTACCGTGTTTTCTCCCTTTGCCATCAGGTGTCACTTCAGGCTGCTATTAGTAATACTTGACTCTAAGGAAACAACATATATAAAGCACTTAGCAGTGTCTGGCACATGGAAAACATTTAATAAAATGTTTGCTTTTATGATCACTCTTTTCTAATCTGCTACTTCTGACCACTAAAGAAATAAAAACAAATTTTTATCAGAATTGCTTAATAGTAAACAGACTCAAATAAGGTCTCTGTCCATGAATTCAATGCACCAAAGTAATAATAATCTACTGAGGCTTTATTATATGCCAGGCACTTTGCTAAAGGCTTTATATAAAGTACCTAATTCTCCTAGTGTACTTAATGATGTACATAATATTATTATTTTATACCCACGAAAGGTTCAATCACATTAGCTAACTTTCTGAGGGTCACTCGAAACTACTAAAGTGACAGCACTGTTTTCAAACCCAGGTTTAAATTCCAAGTCCCATAGTTTTAACCACTGTTGAAACTGCAATATATGAAATGATATACTTTTTGTAAATGTAAAAAACCGTTTCTTAGTTTTAAATACGCAGTTATTAGATAAATACTCCTCTAAATAGATGTTTTTAATGACATCTCAGAAAATACTCACTTATTTTTTTTTCCCTGCCTAGCATCTGTTCCTTTAAAGTACTAATCTTTTGATTTTTCTCTCGGTGCCTCATCTTTCCTCCCTCAGTCCCTATAATCCTGAAGGAGTTGCCTCTGTCCCAGCCCAGCAGTGAAACACTTGTCTTAGCCCAGCCACCGTCAAGTTCGTTCTTTTGCTCACTGCAGGTCCAATGATGGGCATGTGACCTAAGTAAAGGCAATCAGACATAGCAAGCAAGGCTTTGCGTGAGAATATGCAGGTGTGTATCTCCCGATTTTCTCTTTTGAACATAAAATGGACTGGCTAGGAATTTAGCTCAGTGGTTAGAGCACTTACCTAGCAAGTGAATGCTACGAGTTCAATCCTCAGCACCAAAAAAAAAGACTGGCTGGAGGATCTGGAGCTAATGCTACCTCCTTGCTTTCAAATGAAGCCTGAAGATAAACCTGATAAAACTGAGAGAAAAACTAACACTATGTAATATTGCTTGAATGCAAACTTAGCTGTGGCTGAGGTAAGTTCTACTAGACTTATCACCTTACATAATTCCCTTCTCATTTCACTGGATATCCTGTTACTTGTCACCAGAGTCCTACTTGTGACACCTACCTATTACCTGATGTAACAGAAACAATATTTGTATATTTTCCTCTGTAAGTCTCTTTAAGGCAGGCATAGATCTCACCCTGATCTGGCCACTCTATTTGCCATTGAGACTTGGTCACCCTGGCACATGATGCAGACCCTGGATTGGCCTAGCATCTGGATCCAGCTCTGGGGTATAAAACTCCATTTTGGCCCTGCTGTCTCAGTATAGCCTTCCTGGGAAATGAGGTTTTAGATATTAACAGCTTCTGTAGCTTATATAAAATTAAAATGCATCCCTTGCAAGCACAGTACTTACAGTAAGCAAGCTAGAGGAACTCAGTGTATTCACCCAGTATTTATTCCACAAGAGCTCAAGTAACTTGCGATCCAAAGATGATTTGAAATATGAGACTTCTAAGGCATAGTATCTATGAAAAGAAAGCACAAATTCATCTAGTGAAAAAAAATTCAATTCAATTATATCATATAGAAGTTATGGCCAAATTTAAACAAATTGTATTTTATATTCAGATAGTCAGACCACAGCACTTGCAAGGCTGAGGCATGAGTACTGCTGTGAATTTGAAACCAGCCTGGGCTACACAGTGAGTTTAGGGCTAGCCTAAATTACATAGTGAGATCCTGTCTCAAAACAAAACAAAACAAAAAAACAAAAGTCAGGGGCTGGGGATTTAGCTCAGTGATTAGAGTGCTTGCCTTGCAAGCACAAGGGCCTGAGTTCGATCCCCGGCACCACAAAAAAACAAAAACAAACAAAAAAAAACAAAAGTCAGAATTTATGAATGACATATTCCTGCTACTTGATTTATGATTTCAGCTAACAGCACATAAGCTTAATGACCTTATTCTTATAGGGTCAGCAAAACTGGCTTTTTTTTTTTTTTTTTTTTTTTTTTTAAAAACAAAACCCTTGTTTTTTTGAGACACGATCTCACTAAACTGCCCAGGGTGGTCTTGAACTTGTGATCCTCCTGTTTCACCCTCCAAAGTAGCTGAGATTACAGGCATGCACCATTGCACCATGCAAAACATACGTATTTTTAAAAGTAACATATTTATCTCAGTAGGCTGTATACATGACACAGTAGGCTGGATACGAAGCACAAGAGACTTGTTCACTATGAAGGACTTACTATTTACATGGGAAAGTGGGATAAATCTAACGAAATTAATATAATGAGTTATTCTGAGTAACAGTAAGTAATGCTACTGTACATATACAATATGAATCACCTACCAATTAAGTGTTAGAAGCAATCAGTATATTTATAGAGTAGCAGAGCTTAAGTGGTCATTTCAAACTAGAACTGCTTGAGAAGCCCCAGGAAAAAGGTATGACATAGGATAGCTCTTACATAAGGCTTTGGGAGAGTTATGTTGAGAACAAGGATGGCAGGAAGCAGAAAACCGTAACCCACGACAAGGGAAGACACATAAAGGATAATAAATTAATCTGGCTGGACAATTTAGCAAGATCAGAAGAATTATATGGGGAAAACCTATGAAGCTATACTGTTACTGGGGTCTAACTGGTGGAAGATGTTATATAAAATTTAACTTTATCCTTTAGGTACATAGAATTCAGTGAAGGTGTTTGAGAGAACAATGATATAGCCAAAAGGGTATTTTGGAAAGCTCGCTGTGACAGACCTTCAGGAGATATCAGAGGAGAGAAACGTGGGGCATTAGAGACCCACAAATGAAGCTAAGAGGCAGGGCAGACACGAAGACAATAAAGGGTTAGACTCTAGGTTCATGGTGCAAAAGACAAAATCATATGGGCAAAACAAAAGGAGTCTGTTTGAAGTTCAGCTGTGAAGAAATAAAAGGAAACTGAAGACATCAGGATTAAGTGATGGTCTTTGCAAGATTAAGACGTCTGTGTAAGTCTGAACATAGAATGGAAGCAGTGAGTGGAAGTGGAACAGTATATAAGTTAAACAACTATGTCCTAGGTGCTTTACCTACATCCCAATCTAATCTTCCCTGTAACTATACATGAAAGAATTTATTATGTCTATCCTACAGACAAGGAAATAGATTCAGAGAGATTAAAGACTGCTATAATTTGGATATGGAATGTCCCCCAAAGGGCCATGTATTGAAGGCTTGGTTTCCACCCATGGTGCCACTGGGAAGTGGTAGAAAGTTTAAGTGGGGCCTAGTGGAAGGAAGCTAGGTGATCAGGGGTGGCCTTGAAGGAGATACTGGGACTGCCCTATTTTTCTCCTTGCTTCCCAGTCACAAGTAAGAAGCTTCTTCCTTGAGATGCTCCCAGCATGATGTAATGCCTTATCACAGGCCCAGAAATAATGGGTCCACTATGGACTGAAACCTATGAAACCATGAGCCAAACAAACTATTCTTCCTTATAGGTTGACTCATCTTGGGTATTATGTCATACTGACAAAAAGCTAACACAAAGACCTTGCTCAAAGTTGCACAGCTAGAATGAAGCAGAGGAAAGATATAAAAAGTGGCATCTGTTACTAAAACATCAGTCTTTATTTTTATATACAGTGTGTGGACCTTTAGAATAGTACTTAAGAATGAGGCACAGGAGTGAGGGAATGCTAAGAGGTAAGATGGGAGCAGGCATTCAAGTGAAAAGGTAAGCTTTAGAAAGAGTTGAGACATGAGGAAAAGAGAGGATGGATATTTAGATTCATAAGACAGGAAATGAGTCTAGAATAGACTCTTATGTTTTCAAATTTATGTATCACCTCATAAATTACTAATTTCTTAAGTTGACGTAATGATTTTTCCCCCTCTAATATGTAGTCATTAGCTGCAAATCTCAGTAGCAGAAAATATTCAAAATTACTTGTGTAGTTAACTCCTCATCTTCTGAAGTAACAGTCAATAACTGATCCTGCCGACAGCTAGAAATCAAGAAGCAGCATTATCAGCATGTTGTTGAGGATATGGGGTAAGTGCTTAAAGGAAAGACAATAATAGCTTAAGTGACTGCATCTGGGGGATGGAAAAGGTAGGTGTAAGATTGTTTTTCATGAGATTCATAGAATCATTTAATTTTTTGTTTTTAAGAGATGGGGGTCTATCCTACCTGGGCTGGCCTTGAACTCCTGGGCTCAAGTGATCTTTCTGCTTCAACTTCCTGCATAGCTAGGACTACAAGCATGTGCCATTGCCCTTCTCATTTAATAGATTTTATAGAAAAGAGATGGCTGAAAATCAGATATATTTTAAAACTCAATTTTTAAAAATTCTGGAATTTTCTAAGAATATCTAAATAGAAAAATAGAAGCAGCAGTGAATAACCTAAGAGTAATCAAAGATATTCTTCCTTGAATTTGAGATAAGTATAGAGAAAAAAGGACATTAGATAACCATTTCATTTAGGCAACAATTTTTTTTTCTTTTTTTTTTTTTAAGACCTCATTCTTCTGTGTGTCATGCCTTACTTTAAATGCAAGGATATACTGTAACAGTAAACAACTGTTTCCATGAAATTCACTTTCTAAAGGAGTCAATAACAAGGAAGCAAAAACAGTTTTTTACAGTAATTTTGGCACTAAATGCATTTTGAATGACTTACTGTTTGCAATGTACACCAAAGTCTTCTATTTTATTTAGTGGGATAGTTTGATACTCAGAAGGTCCTTCATCAGGAGGTTTGTATCCCTAAGCAAAAATAAAGAGAACAGAAGGTTAAAAACAAATGAACAGAAAACCCTAAGAAAAACATTTTTTTCTATGCAGCTTTTTATTTATAGAAACATTATTTTGGGCAGTGAAACATTCAACATAAACATGCTAACAGCCAGGTGTGGTAGTGCATGCTTGTAATCTTAGCACATGGGAAGCTGGGGCAGGAGGATCCTGAGTTCGAGGACAGCCTGGACTAGTGAGTTCAAGGGCAGTTTATAGTACATAATGAGACCCTGTCTCAAAAAACCAAAACCAAAATATTCTAACAAAACAAAAAAAAATTTTGCTTCTGCCCTTTCCCTGGTGGCTATAGGCTGGATTTGGCTAATAGATTCATTTTTCTTGTCCTTAGGTAAGGTATATCTGTGCTAGTATATATTGTAGAGTGCAGGTTCTCTCTAAATCTCTGCAGTTTGTTGTTTCTCTAGTACCTGTCCGAATGCCATGGGCATTCTTATAAGAAAGTTGTTATTTATTAAATTACTTAAGAAATGAAGGCTGCTTTTCTAGTAAAATTAACAATATACAGTATAAGTGTATTTTTTGCTAGGGATAGTTTGTAGTAGCTTGCTATTTTATAAATATTATTAAATAGTTTTAAGACTAAAAATATACTAAACATAGTGCTATCTTTAAAAATAAGTAATATATTTGGAATTTAAAAAATTATAAAGACTTATAATTTAAAATAATACCTTTGGGTATGTCCTAAAAGCCCCAAGATTCACTTTCCCTGCAGATATTGTTCTTGTTGGATCAATCTACAAGGAAATTATATTCAGTACCAGTCAACATAAATCATTGTCTCCACTTACTCAAACATTCCAAGCCTAGAAATACATACGTGCATGTACTACTACATATAAACACAATAACCAAACAGTAAGGAAAAAAAAAAAAAAAAACCCCAATGAAAGTTCAGTGAAACAGGCGAGTATAGAAGTTCCTCACAGTTAATTCAGAGATTCAATTTGGTTATTTTATCATTTAAAAATATTATTTGAGGAGCTGCTCATCTTTTTAAAAGCTTTCCTTTTTCATTTTGATAACTGGTAATTTCTACTTTCCTCCTTGAAACCTGGGTTGCATCTAAAACACTCTGGGCGTAATAGGAGCTGGTCTAGTAATTCTTACTTGCTTAATTCAGTCAACACTGAATGCCTATGAAGAATTGGGTATGAGACCTAAGTGGTGTGATTACCCTTATTTTATGGGGGCAGACTGGGGTTGGAGGTGAGATACAGAGAGGTTAAGTAAGTTGTTCAATGTCCCAGCTTCTAAGAGGTGTAATTCTGATTCAAACCCAGGCAAAATGCTAACAGAGTCTTGTTCTTTACCACAGTGTTTTGATTTCTCTGTATCCTTGCTTTAGTAAATCTTAAAGAACTTAATTAAAACTGGTTTTAAAAGTACTTACTACTACTGCTACAAATGGTTCCTGGAACTGCTGGTTAAGCATCTGTGTGCTGACGTCAATCCCAGAAAGCCAACAGCCATAGCCAGGGTGGCTGTGATACCAGCCAATTGCATTTTCAAGGCGGCCAACCTAACATATGAAGAAGACAGAGTCTGAAGCTCCTGTTTAATCTCAGAGACACTTGTCATTTGTCTGTTTTATGTAGCATTATGGAAAAATTATAGAGTGTAGAATAGCTCATAGTATATGCTGCTTTCAAATTAAAAACAAAAGGATTTTAAAAATAGATAACACATGTACAAAGTACATACTTAACAGAGCAAGGAACAAAAAGGTATTGGGCCGCCTTCCCATCTCTTTCCCCTCAAGTACCTGGTTTCTCAGCCAAGATGTTACTCTACATCAATCGCTTACATGCCCTTACAGAGATAGTCTTTCATATATGTAGATTAATAAACACACACACAAAATAGAATACCACATATAGCTTTTTATACTTTGCATTTTTTTTTTTGGTGCTGGAGATTGAATTCAGGGCCTTTTGCTTGTAAGGCAAGCACTTGAACCACTGAGCTACTAAATCCCCAGTCCTATACTTTGCATTTTTACTCAAATGATTCTGGAGTCTGAGTCATTTAAATATTCAAGTAAATGTAGAAAGCTACCTTTTTCTTAAAGGTTGTCTAAGAAATCCATTAATAGATGCACTGTAAATTACTGAATTGGTTTTATATTCAGGAATATTGTTCCTAAACTTCGTATGTTATTTCAAACAAATCTATGCTATTAATCTTATCAGGCTTTTTAATCTCATATTTTACATAGAAATTGGTGAATTTAAAATATAAAATTTAATGTGAAGAAGATAGTTTTAAGTTCAGAAACTCAAAAATCACCTTGAGACTTTAACTCGCCATTACTAAACTTAAGAAACAACACTTTTACCTGTTTCGCATTTTCAATGTATGCGGCCATGTACTCATATGCAGCAGCTTGAGCATTTACTCGGGTCTCGGTGCCCTCTACAGGCAAAGCAAAACTGTCCATAATGATCATGGTTTCGCCATCCACCTTTCCAAGCATCAAACCCATCACCTCCAGACTGCCTCCTGATCTGGCATGCATCACCATTTTCAACAGGGCCAGTGCTGAGATTTTACAGTACTTAAAGTAATGGTGACTACAAAAAAAAAAGGGTGTAATTACATTTCTTATATAAAGCACAATTTCAAAAGACAGTTTTTGTGAAGATACTGAGTACTGAAGGGATCTGCAGCGATGGAAGGGGTGTGTACAGTGTGAGATTAGAAAAAGGAAGTATAAAGAGTTCCTGCAGGCTTTGAAAATAATAAACATGTAACAGCCCTATAAAGTACTCCCCCTTGGAGGAAGGGAAAAGTCTGAAATAGCTTTTAATAAACTATTCAAATGAAGGAAAAACATAATCAGTTCAATAGGCTTCTCTTCCTTTAATCTGAAATCACCTTATCCCTGATTCTGACTGACTGAATGGTTGTGCCTAAACCTTCTAAGGCCTAGCTTCCAGCCTAATGGTTATGAATCTGGGCTGTGACATGCACATGGCTGAAATCTACCACTCCCCAGCTGTGGTGGTGGTACAATCACTTAATGTCTGTGCCTCTGTTTTTTTTTTTTTTTTTTACTGTAAATAGGAAATGTCATACTTGTTGTTAGGATGAAATAAATAAAAGTATATGAAGTGCTTAGCTTAGTGCCTGGCATGTACTAAAACATTAACAAGTGCTGTTACTAGCATTAACTGTGTTGAAGGGTTTGGCTTCCCTGATAACAGCCTCAAAATAAAAAGTAACCGTAATAATCCCCATGATTATTATTCGAGAGTTTGTTATCACTGGAAGTGACTAAACTCCTGAATAAAATTACATTTTGTTATCATTGATGCTGCCTAAAACAGCTACAATTAATATAAGTTGAGCCACAAACTGGGAGGCAAGCTGAGAAGCTTTCAAATATTTAACAAACTACATCAACCTAAAATGCAGCCTGCTAGAGAAGTAACCAGACAATGAGACAATTAACAAGGCTGTATAGTGTGGTTAGTCAGTGTCTCTGAGAAGTCTTTCTAAATGCCCGCCCATAGAAAAACAACCAAGTTTAATTCTCAACCTTTGGTAGATTTCAACCACAAGCTGAAAGATAGGAACAACTGGTATTGGAAGTCACACCATGGATTGAAATCTTGGCTCCCCCATTTAGTGAGGAAAAGAAAAGATAAACATTACTGTGCTCCCATTACACACATTTTAGATCCTTTTTATATACCACCTCATCTAATCTTCATGATATTACCATTAGGTAGGTTGTATTTCTGTTTTACAGATAAATTTTACATGTATTACAAATATGGACTAATTTAAAGAGGAAATGAAAATACAGTACTGGATTGTCATGAAGATTAAATGTGAAAATCCTTAGCTCAGTGTCCCCCCATATTAAGAACCTAATAAACATGGCTAAAACTGAATACTGACAGGTAGAACTAGCCTAGTGAAAAACTGAGGCAGTTAGCCCACGCCTGTAATCCCAGCACTTGGGAGGCTGAGACAGGAGGATCATTGCCAGACTGGGTTACATAGTGAGTTCAAGGCTGGCCTCAACTACATTGCGAGACCCTGGCTCAAAAAACCAAAACCAAACTGAGGCATATGAAGTATGTTCTCTTGTTGACCACAGATCTATCTTTCCATTAGTGTGGTTCTGTACTGATCCCTAACAAAATCTGTTCTCAGGAAAGGAGTAATGTTATGGGTAAATAACCCGAGACCTATCACTCCCGGGGATATTTGGATTTTAAAAATGTACAAAGAACCCCAAGCTCTATTTTTATAACTTCTAGCTTATGTTGGTAGACTAATATTTTAGAGACTGGGTAGAGGCTTGGGGTGCCAGCAATTACCAGCACTAAAAACGAGTGTAGATTTCTAAAAGTTGCCTCATGGCTATTTTCAAGACCCTTGGCCTATTGATTCATTTTCTGAAGACAGTTACAATCCCCAGTCTATGAATAGCTGAAGGCCCCAACATGGTGCATATGGACACGGGTCCAAGGCGGACTACTGCCACAAATGGGTAGCATATGGCAATAATGATGTTGAGAAGGGACAACCTAAGCTACCGCTTGCTCTCCTTTTACATCCTGTGGGGGTCAACTGGTTAAACAGTCAAAAAGAGGAGTCAGAGCAGGCCTAGTGGAGGAGCTGAGAGAAGACCAAAATCTCTCACGCACAGACTTTCCGCTTCCCTCCGGTGAAGAGAAACTCTCCACCCCTTTCAACTTCCCCTCCCCCTGGGTCTCTTAAACTCCCGCCATCCCTTCCCTCCCCTGCGTCTCGCCAGGGACCTCCTCACTCCTTAGTCCAGGGCTTCGCCGCCAGGATTTCTTGCTGCTGTTTTTTGTCGTATTTGTAGATTTCATCGATACTCTGGGCTTCCTGCATGTTGTTGGCCAATTCCCAGGTTTTCTGAGCCATACCGCTCCCGGACGCCGCCATCGCCGAGGAATCAGAAAAGTTGTCGCCTACGCAACCAAGACTCAACTTTACTTAGTTAGGTCTCCGGATGTGGGCCTCGGACCTTCCACACCACGGGTGCAAACTCTCTAGACTCTCGACGAAGCCATGACACCTAGAACCGGAAGTGGAGTTGGCTCAGACCATTCGGGTGCGGCAGGGGCTATTCGGTAAGTGCTGTAAAAAGCAATTAATCTAATAGTTGGGAGTGACGAGTAATAGTCTTGTAGATGAAGTGAGAACGTACCGCCTTGGAAAAGCGTATGTGTGAATTAGGGCAAACGACGATTCGCTATGGTAATGGTATAGCCTTCCATTACCGGAAGAAGGGCTTGCTAAGGGTATGCCAGAAACTGGATGCGGCTTCTCCGTTCGTGCTGCGCAGGCTCGTCTTCCGACATGTTAAATGTGGGTGGAGCCTTAGACTAGGGAAAAAGCGTTTTTGTGTGGGTGTAAGTACCCAAAAAAGTTCCTTGAAAGACTGAAAAGTAGGACTGTCTTGGGAAAAACTAAGATATAAGTAGTTCGGCGCGCTGGTTTTTGGAGAGGAAGATAAACATACCGCTTATTTTAAGATGATTGCGCATGTGTAAAACCCCGCGGGCTCGTGGCGGTTAGGTACTTCACTCCTACCGGTGGATGGGCTTTAACTGGTGTTGCGTGGAGATAGTGAACTCGCGTGGATTGCTAGGGTCGTAACTTTTTGACGTATTTGTAGAGTTAACATCTATATGTGTTATGAGCTCTTCTTCTGAAAATGTCCCGTATTCAGTTTTTATAATAGGTTCGAGTTTATCCTTCACAGGTACATTCCTGTGAACTCGTTTGACTGGGGGTAGAATGACTATAAGCATGCTGTTTCTTCTGACAGTTAATACGATGTTTAATTGCTTTCTGAGCCGGGCGTGGTGGTGTATGCCTGTAATCTCAGTTCTCGGAGGCTGAGGCAGGAGGATCACCGCGAGTTCGAGGCCGGTTTGGGCTACATAGTGAGTTCAAGGCCAGCCTCAAGTACACAGCAAGACCCTGTCTCAAAACAACAACAAAAAATTTGCTTTATGTATTAGTTTAAATGATTGCTCTGTTCCATTCCTCCTACCGCACTAGATTTTGAGTTTGAAGACCCACTGGCGAAGTCTGTATTCATTGTCTTATCCTTAATGCCTGTAAGTATTTAATAGAAATTTTGCTGGAGGTTGGGGGAAGCATAACAGTTCTTCATAAACTGGTCTCTACGTGCTTCTTCAATTTCACCTCTTTTTGGACCCTCCTTGGAGCTTTTTATTCCATCAATACCAGTACATTAACTGGCTTAGCAATGCAGTATGTATTAAGCATTACTGGAAATGCTCTTCCCTGACACTTGTGCCAGGGAGCTCCTATTAATCTTTAAAAATGCACTGAGAGATCTCTGCCATGCATCTTTTCTGGACTCTTTCCGGTAACCATACCATCCATGGTGTCTCTAAAGCTCTGTAGCTGCTTTCATAACCGTTACCTTGTTTTGTAGTAATGAATTTGTTTACGTGGAAATTTTCCTTTTCACTATAATTTTTGTGTCACTATAACTTCACTTTCAGCAGAAACAGAACGACTGTACACAACAGCGTGTGGTTTAGACATTTATTTCAGTTGGGGATTATTTTCGTTTAAAACCACCTTGTAGGAGTCAGGTGTAGTTGTACATGCCTGCAGTCTCAGCACACTGGGAGGCTGAAGCAGGAGAATTGCAAGTTGGAGCCCAGACTGGACAGTTTAGCGACTTAGCAAGACCTTGTCTCAGAATAAAAAATATGAACTGGGGTTGTGGCTCAATGTGAAGACCCTAGGTTCAATCCTCAATATAAAAGAAAAAAAAACCAAAACTACCTTACAATGGAAGTTAGGATAAATTGGGGCCTTAGAATACATTGGTAATATCAGTTTCACTCTCCTGGGAAGCTACAAATCTCTTTTCCACTGGTAGCATATGGCCACTCAGGATTAAACTGAATAAAATGTTGAATTTGTAATGAAAGCCCAGGACACAACTTTGACCAGTCTCCTGGGCTAGGAGTAATGCCTTGGAAAATATGCCGCGACTTGTCTTGCCTTTTTTTCTCTCTCGGGTCTGACACTCTTCCTAGACCGACCGGCCCGTGGGGGGCGGGGTTCGGCGGGGCTCGACTCGATTTAGCCTGGCTGCCAAGATCTAAGGATCTGAGTGAGCGTCGCAGAGGAGCTAGGTGGCTGAGCCGGCCAGCCCTGCGCGCAGCCAGGCTGCAGTGCAGCCTCCGGGACGGTGGGGGCGCCCCTCTGCCGCGCGGCTTTCCCGGCCGATCCGGTGAAGGCGGAGCTGCGCCTGGGGTTCGGCGAAGGGCGGGCGGAGGGTTGGGCCCGAGAGGCGGAGCTCCAGCCGGGCTGGTTGTCAGGTGTTCCCGCGCCAGGCGGCTGCGGCGCCTGTTCGGGTAGCGGAGAGCCGCGCTGGGTCGTTGTGCGTCTCCCCGGCCCGGAGCCTGCTTTCCTGAGTAAGAGCCCGCCGACCCCGGCGGGGAGCAGGCCCGGCGGGGTGTGGCCCGAGGCGGGCAGGCGAGAGTTCCAGGGCTGGATTCGCGGCTGCGGGCGGGGCGGGGGCGCCTGGGGTTGAGGTCGCGCGGCAGCCGGGCCGGCGGAGTCCTGAAGTTACAGGCGCTGCAGTCAGGGGTTTCGGGTGGGGGTCTCGAGCTTGCTGCGCGGGACGTGGGAGGTCCCGGAGTCACAGGTTGAGGTCTGGGGTATCGTGGCCGCCTGGCCGGGTGGCGGGGGCGGGGTTCTCTGATGACCGGGTCGTGCGGCTGTCGGGCTGGGGTGGTGCCCGAGTTACGGCGTCTGGGTCGCGAGCTCGCGGCAGCAGGTCCGAGGTGGTGCCTGGGTTACGGGGAGGGTTTCCTGTGGGTGGGTAGGGGTCTGGCATTCGCCGGCAGTTGGTGCCCTGGTTACTTGGTCCAGACTCCCGGACCACCGCTGTCTTCGCCCTGTCGGGTGTTGCCGAGAACCGGTTGCCTGACAACTCGCTGACGCTTTCTAGAGTTAACCACTCCCAACACCCTACCAGCTCGCCCTACCTCCGCGGAGGCCGGCGGCAGCTGCTAGGCTAAGCCTCCCCTGAGCGTCTGTCCTCCTCCTTGGGATTAGTTGATGTTTAACGTTTGCGTACTAGTGCGTGTAGTCACTCCTCCTAGCGCTTTGATTTGCAAGTAAAAATAACTGCCTTGATTTTTAGGATTCTTATCTGGAATTTTAAATCCCCTTTGTATTAAATGTTAGTCATAGGACTCATCTTTTGAAAGAGTCTGGTTCTCGAGATTGCTTTTCTGGTGAAATGCTCCACAGGAGGGACTTTTGATCTCGTGGACCATGGGAGGGAGCTGGTGGGTTTAGACAAGGCTGTTTGAAATAGGGTGCTTTCAGGATAGTTTTTCTCAAAACGAGGTTTTCAGATATATGTATTTAACTCTTACAAACGTAAACAAATTTCAGATTGTATATTTTAGCATCATCGTGACATACATTGTGTTCTTTCCGGAAAGGTAGACCGAAGTGTTTGAACAAGTGTTTGGGCAATTTTGCATAACCCAAAAGCTATCTGATGTATGCTGCTGCCTTTAGTCACCATCAATGTTGTATTGTTAGCTGCTAGAAGTCTTCAAGATGGTTTTGGTTTTGGTATAGTTTTTCACCGTTTCTGTGTATCCTCCTTTATCCTCCAACCTCTCTGGATCTTCCCCTAGCAACGTATGTAGTACTGTGTTTGCTTCTTGGTGGTATTTAGATTTGTCAAACTTTGAGTGTACTCACGGGAGTTACATTACTCATGTTTATGCCATCTGCCAGGAGAAAAAGATTAAGAACCTTTAGTTTGGTGGTAAGACCTCCAGATGGATAAATGAGAAACATGTTTCTGGTCGCTTTTCCCTCGTCTTCTAGGGTTCTTTCACAGGCTCCTCACCCACCCCGGCCTAGGTGCTATCACTTACTGAAATATCTTTGGTTTTGTTTTATTCTAGTATCTTTCTCCCCAACCCAGTGCCCCCCACAGCCTGGGTTTTATTCTGAGTTCCAGATGTATTCAGAATGTTTTCTTAATATCTCCACTGGATTCTGTATCTCACATTTAACTCCTAAACCCTGTCTGGCTATACTGTGAGTCACTGTGGCATAGGGCATTAAATTTATCTAAACTTGATGGCAAGGATCATGTTTTTATTCATTTTATTCCCCTAGCGTGTAGCACAATGTCTTGCTTTAGGAGGGGGAATATTTTCCATTTCTCTTGTTTCTGTAACAGAAAGAAAATTGGCACTCTGTACTTGAAGAGGGAAAAGAATAGAAGCAAAATTTCCCTCCTCTTGTGATTTATGAAATTGAGGGAAGGAATTGGGTCTACTCATTTTTCTGGGTCCTTTTGTGTTTTGGATTTGTCTAGACTTAGCAGAATGGGTAAGTTATGCTCATCTTTATTTCTATTTGTATAATAAGTACTAATAACCTAAACTTAGGATTTAGAGGTGTTGAGTTTGGAAACTTACTTTTTTTTTTTTATTTTTTAGTGCTAGGGAATGAACCTAGAGTCTCAAGCATGCCAAACAGGTGCTCCACACTGGGCTACACCATCAGCTGGAGGAGACTTTCTTTTAAAAAAGTGAATGTTTATACACAACGACTGTGGAAATACAGCCGTAATTAATAAAATGAATAATTTAGTGATTTCTAAGTGTCATATTCCATGCCATACATTTTAATGCATTTTTTCTTTATAACATCTCTGGAGTAGGTAGCATTTTTCATTTTATAGATGAGGAATTTTAAAGGCATAGAGAGACCAGGAATATGCCTGACACAGCAGTCATATAGAATCAATAAATGATGGAAATGGGTTTCAAAATCTAGGTCTTTGAGTAAAACTGAAAACTGTGTACATACTAGATACATAGCTACTTGGGAAAAATACCTGTAAATAATACTCTGAAAAAAAGTTGTGAATGATTTTACATTGTAGAGTATCATTTAGGTGTCTTTCAGATGATTTTTCTGGCAATTTAATCCTTAAGTTATAAACATTCTCATTACGTTTTGTACTTAGGTTCTACCCATCAACCCAGTCCCTTTCATTCACTAAGTAATTTATGAATAATTTTATAGCTCAAGTAGTTTTGTGTAAGTTGTTACATGCTTTTAAGAGTGAGGAAAAATGTCCATGACAACTAGAAATTGGCCCATTTTACTGTCTGGGCATTGTGTTGCTAGGAATTTGCCTAGTATTCATAGTAACTCAGTATCCTGTTGAAGATAAACAATTCTATAGAACACCAAGAAGATGAGATTACTCAGTGTCTATGATGAAAAAGGTAGTAACAAACACTTCATGTCCAAACACAGATAAGGCATGAATATTGTCTAAGCCAGCAGTCCCTGACCTTTTTGGCACAAGGGACTGGTTTTGTGAAAGACAGATTTTCCATAGACAGGGTGTTGGGGGTTAGTTTTGAGATGATTCAAACCCATTACATTTATTGTGCACTTTATTTCTATTATTATTACATTGTAATATATAATAAAATAATTATGTACTTCACCATAATGCAGGATCAGATAAATAATGGGTGGGCCATGTGCAGACAACAGTACGTGTTGGATTCTGACTGAAAGCTTGCTACCAAATGCAGCTTGTCACTTGTCATTCACTGATTTTTTTTTTTTTTTGTGCTGGGGATCGAACTCAGGGCCTTTTGCTTGCTAGGCAAGTACTCTACCAGTTGGGCTAAATCCCCAATGCCACTGATAAGATTTTGATAGGAATCTGAGAGTAATTGATTTATTGTATCTCTGTGCAATCAAAACTCTGCTAGTGTTAATATGTATTTGTAGCCTTTTCCCGGGGCTAATATCACTGCCTCAGCGGCACCTCAGATCATCAGGCATTAGATTCTCATAAACAGGCGGTAACCTATATCCCTAGCATGTGCAGTTCACAGTAGGGTTTGTGCTCCTGTGAGTATCTAATGCTACTACTGATTTGACAGGAGGCGGACCTCATGTGGTAATGTGAGTGATGGGGAGCAGCTATAAATACTGCTGTAAAGCTATAAAGATGAAGCTTTGCTCTGTCCCTGGCAGTTCACCTTCTGTTGTGCGACCTAGTTCATAACAGGCCCCTGACTAGACCCTCTCTCAGCCACAAAGTACCAAATAGTCCTCCCAGGTGATAGGAATGACCTGTCCTTCTGTAGAGCTATAGCCTCATGCTATCGGTGAAGCTTATTAAGATGTCCAATCATATAGCTGAATGGGGTAGTGCATTCCTGTAATCCTAGCACTTGGGAGGCAGAGGCAAGAGGATCACCACAAATTTGAGGACAGCCTGGGCTACATAGTGGGTTCAAGGCTAGCCTGAACTACATAGCAAGGCCCTGTCTTGAAAAACAAACAAACAGAAAAAGGATGTCCAAAGAAAAAAAAAAAAGGATGTCCAATCATATAATCACTGCCATTTCCTGACAGCAAATCTTTACTTCCTTAAATCTTCCTGCCAGTCACCCAACGTAAACCCCAATCATGTAAGTCTTTTCCAGCACTCTCTTACTGAAATACCCAGGAGTTATCTATGGTATGTTTTCAGGGCATCCCTCAGTGCAAAGAGTGGTTAATTTGTTTACAGTAGTATTCCTGGTGGTCTTTGGCTTGAAGTCATCACCAGAAGAAACCTTATAACCAGTAATAACTTATTTTTCAATTTAATATTAAAGATATTTTAATTGAATCAGGTCATATAGCAGGACAAAGTTAGAAATAATTAAAAATATAGCCAGGCACTGTAGTGCACACCTGTGGTTCCAGCAATTTGAGAGGGTAATGAAGGAGAATTTCAAGTTTGAGATCAGCCTGAGCAATTTAATGAGGCTGTGTCTCAACATAAAAAATAAAAAGGGTTGGGCACTTGGGAGGCTGAGGTAGAAAGATTGCTTGAGTTTGAGGCCAGCATGGGCTGTATAGTGAGTTCAAGGCCAGCCTGGACTGCATAGCAAGACCTTGTCTCAGAAGATTTAAAAAAAAAAAAAAAAAAAAAAAAGAGGCTCTCTAGCCCCTGGTCAAATTCTCAGTACTGGGAATATATGATATCTCTATCTCATGTTTTAGTTATGGCATATATTATACTCACTACTATGGTTTAAAATCACATTTTATTGCCATGGTTACTGTTACTTAAAAGCAGTTCTAGAATTTTTATAAATTGATAGTAAAGGAGAACATTAATAAATTCAAGAGGGAGAGCTTTCAAATTCTGGTTAACCAACATTTAAATGAGCATACTAAATTAACAATTGCTAATAGAATTATATTGAGTCAGTGTGGAAGAAGCTTGTTACTTTTTTTTCTTTTATGGCTGACTTAGTCACTTTCATTGTTGCTGAGACACAGTACCCAACACCCACGATTTAAAGGAGGAAGGGCTTATTTTGGCTCACAGTTTTACAATTTTCGGTCCATGGTTGGCAGGCTCCATGGCAGAAATGGCATGATGTAAGGGCCTGCTGTGGAAGAGCTGCTCAGGTCATGCTGGTCCAGAAGCAGAGAGAGGAGGGAGGAGCCCGGGAGGAAGATGTATCCTTCTAGGTCACACCTTCAGTGACCCACCTCCAACCATGCCCCACCTCTTAATTTCAAATTACAGCACTCCCATAATCCAGTCACCTTCCAAAGGCCCCACCTCTGAGCAATGGAGACTAGTGGTTTACAGTCTAGATCTAAACTGTAACAATGACACTTCTTAGGTTCTGCGTAAAATCCTATAGCAAAATATATTCGTTATCTTATCACTTTTATTTCTGTCACACATATTTAGGAAAATTAGAGTTTTAAGAAGTGATTTGTTTTTTAACCTGAAAATTTATTTGCTGTTGAACTATTTTGAATATTTACCAGGTAAAGTCTTTTGTGACAATCAGAAAATTAACAGTGACTGAAATATTTTAACTTTTGTTGGTTTGGGATATAGTTCGGTAAAGCTACATTTTAAAATTAGTGTTTTTTTTGGAAGTAACATTACGTTTATATTACATACTGCTTTACTGATAACAGTTTCAACTTTTTTTTTCTTTCTGATACTGGAGATCGAACCCAGGGCATTCTACCACTGAGCTATATCCCTAGCCCTTTTAAATTCAGTTTTATTTATTTATTTGAGACAGGGTCTCAGTAAGTTGCTCAGGCAGCTCTAGAACTTGTGATCTTTCTGCCTCAGCCCCAAGTGGCTGGGATTCTAGGCATGTGCCATTACACCCAACTCAGCATACTGCTTTTGGTAAAGCATGCTTTTGTTTTACAAATTTTTATTGTCTCCCAAATGTTAAATTCACTGGGTGCTTTTTTTCTTCAACTGTTTTACATTTGAAATTATTTGTCAGTTCTTTTTTGTATTTTTTCCCTCTTTTTCTCCACTAATCACATTGACCAGATTTTTTTTAATACCCTCCTTTTAATTATTCCTTCTATGTATTCTTTTCCCAGCTTCAATTCTGTCACCTCTGCAAGTAAACATTGCCCAGCTTTAGTTCTGAGTCATCTGTTTTTTTCATTGCTTGTGCTCATTTACTATAGTAGGGCCTTATCTATTATGTTTAAAATAGTTAACTTTCAAGTAAACATTTCTACTGTGGTTCATATCCTTTAATTCGAATCTTGAGGTTTCTAACCATCTGCTGGAAATTTCCATTAGTACATTTTACTAGCTTCAATTTAATGTATATAAACCAAACCTTTCCAAACTAGCCAACTTGTTCTGATTTATTTTCGTGCAAGATTTCATGCACGTTTGTTTCTAAAGCCTTAATACATTGGTTACTAGTGACTTATTGTCATGCATTCAGTTATCTATTCAATTTGTTAAGGTTTTGGAAAGCATAGTTTTAGAAAAGTTCTAGTTTCAGTGAGAAGAGGTTTTTTGTTTTTTTTTTTTTTAAATGGTGCTGGCCAGGTGTGGGGTACATGCCTATAATCCCAGCACTTGAGAGGTTGAGGCAAGGAGGATTGCTGTGAATTTGAGGCTACCCTGAAGTACCTTCAAGAGCCTGTCTCAAAAAACAAAAAAACACCTGGACTCTGAACCCAAAATGGTGCTGGAGCCAGGTGTGGTGGTGCATGCTACTCAGGAGCTTTCATTTCTTTTTAATTTTCTTTTCTTTTCTTTTCTTTCTTTCTTTTCCTTCCTTTCTTGACTTAGCAAGATTCTGTTTTAAAAATGAAATGACCTAGTGATACAGCTCAGTGCAAAGGCCCTGGGTTCAGTCTCCAGTATGACAAGAAACAAAGCAAAACAAAAACCACATAGAAATACTATGACACACCAAATAGAATAACCAAGATCAAAAAGAATGAAAATAGCAGGCTTTGGTGAGATTGTATAGAAATTGTAAACTTCATACGTTGCTGGTTGGAATAATATAAAACGATACAGCCAGTATACTTTGAGGAACATCCTCAGTGTGTTAAACATAGAGTGTGGTGTGACCCAGCAGTTTTGCTGGATGTATGTCAAATAGAAAATATGTCCACATGAAAACCAGTATATGAATGTTCATAACAGCATTACTCATAAATAGTAATGAAAATGAAACCAATCGAAACATCTAGTAATAGATGAATATATAGAACTTTGTTTTGTTTTTGGTGCTAGGGATTGAACTCAGGGCCTGTGCTTGCGAGGCAAGCACTCTAACCACTGAGCTAAATCCCCAGCTGGATGAATATATAAAATGTCATTTCTAAGTAATAGAATACAATTTAGGAAAAAAAAAGCTAGCACACTACTCACTAAGAGATATCTACATAGATTCTACTTACTGATAGGTGACTACAAATATAAATCTCAGAAACAATGGAAGAAGCCAGATAAAACTACATATTATATATCATCCATTTATAGGGAATTACAGATTAGGCAAAATTTAGAGATGGAAAAGAGTTTCCAAGTTGAGGATGGGAGCAAGAAATGACTTCAAGGAGATATGAGAGAACTTCTTTGGATGATGGAAATATTATAAAACAGAATTGTGCTAACACTTGAACAACTATGAATTTGCTAAAACTCATTGGAGCCACTCACTAAAATGAGTGAATTTTTTAGTATATAAATTATGTCTCAGTTAAAGTAGCAGTTTATGAATTTAACAATTTGAGGGCTTATTAACAAAAGGAATTCTGTACTGTTGAGAAACCAATAAATGGGATGAAGGAAAGATTCTTGTTTCTAGTAGAATGAAAGTGCTAAAAATGTGGAGAGTGGGTGGAATTAGAAAACTAGCATTTTGCAGCCATCTAGAATAAAAAATTGGACCAACCAAGAGTTGCCAGTGTAGATCTGGGCATGGTAGCACATGCCTAGCCTTCAGGAGGCTGAGGCAGGAGGATTGCAGTTTGAGGCCAGACTGGGCTGCATAACTAGTTCATGGCTGGCCTGGACTGAGACTCTATCTACAGAAAAAAAAAAAAGCAGGAATTGCCAGTCTAAATCTAGATGCACATGTTTCTTAGGAGTAGGATATTTGCATAGTCTAAAAATATCCCCAAACACACTACTTTTTGTAACAAGAGTTCAGAAGAAATCAGACAACATCTTGACTAGGTGATCAATAATTACTTCATTAGTGAAGGGCAGGTAGAAATGTATCTCTCTGCTGGTAACACCTTGAGAAAGACACAGGTAAGTGCAGTATTCATGCTGAGAATGTTTGACATGAGTTAAGTCACAAAGAAACATCAGGTAAATTTCAGATGAGGTACGTTCTGTTTAAAAAGGTGGATAACGGATAGGCTATGTTAAAATACTATTAATTTCATAAGAGACACAGGAAGGTTTTGAAGCTGTTCCAGATTAAAGAAGGCCAAAGAGACATAACAGTAAAATGCAATACCTAAACCAGACTGGATCCTGAGCTGGACAGAGATAGAAAAACATGTTGTATGGGGCTGGGGATTTAGCTCACTGGTTAGAGTGTTTGCCTTGCAAGCACAAGGCCCTGAGTTCGAGCCCCAGCACCAAAAAAAAAAAAAAAAAAAAGAAAAGAAAAACATGCTGTACGGGCCATTACTGGGTCAGTTGACAAAATTGGAATGTGGACAATAGATTAAAAAAACCAGTGTTTCTGAAGTTGATAATTATGTTGAGGTTATGTAAGAAAATAACCCAATTCTACTTTTAGATCCCCAGGGGATGTTGGGGATCTAACCTAGGCCTCATGATGCTAGGGAAGCACTTTATCGCTGAGCTATGTTCTCAGCTGGTTCTTAAGAAATGCACACTGGAAAGTTCAGGGTTATGGGGTGTGAGGTACGTGATTCACTTTCCGAATAATTTTGGAAAAAAACGTGCATGTATATGTAGAGAATGACCTGTGAGCACAAGCGGAAATAAAACAAGTGAGGCAAAATCTTACCAACTGGGAGTTAGTAAATAATACATGTGTGTTCTTGGTATTATTTTTGTAACCTTTCTGTAAATTAGAAATTATCTCCAAATAATCAAACTATTTATCTTTGAAAAAATGCTTTGACTCAAGGATTAAAGTTTTTTTTTTTTAATTTTTTTATGTTGTAGGCTTTTCTGGGGAGTTGGGAGAGGAACCAGTTGGGAGAAGAATCAGGCATGATGAAGTTTAAGTTTGAAGTTCTCAGTTTGATAAGTGAAATTGAATACTAAATGTGGACTAAACCTTTATGTTAATAATTAGGGTAAAAATCCAGCAATGTATCTGTGCTCATTGAAGAAATTTTTTTTCCCCTCAGAAGCTTTAAAATGGACGATAACTTGGATAAATTTATTGAAGAGCGTAAAGCCAAATTGGCCAAAGACAAAGCAGAACTGGAACGTGACCCACCTTACATGGAAATGAAGGTAAAGTTAATAATTTTTTCCTAACATACCTTTGTTAAAATTGTTTCTGTGTAAATTTAAAAGATCTTGTATAAGTGAGAAACTTCTACTTCATATTTTAATTTGGCTGCGCTGTCATTCTGACTGAGAACCTGACTCCAGACAAGATTTCGGTGATTTTGAATACAGTTTTTATTTTTTCTTTCTTTTCTTTTTTTCTTTTAGACAGGGTCTTGCTATGTAGTTCAGGTTGACCTTGAACTCACTATGTAGCCCATGCTGGCCTTGAACTCAACGGCGATCCTCCTGCCTCAGCCTTCTGAGTGTTGGGGTTGTGGGTGTGTATCACCATGCCTGGCTGAATACAGTTTTTCTTTTGTGGTGTTTTATGTCTCACAATATATCTTCTTTCTCATTAGCATTTTAATGAATAAATTATGTGTTCCACAAAATGTTTAGGAAACAGGTTCTTGTACAAACACTTTGCAGAATAAAAAGCAAAACAGAAGTAAAAGCAAGTTTTCACATTTTGTGTGATAAAGTTAGATCATTTAATGAATCATTTAAAAAAGGATTCTTGAAATCTATATTTGCGAATTAATTAAGATAGTATATTTTGTACCATTTGCTTTTCAGAATATACATTTGTTAATATGATTGTTTCTGAAAGCATTGTCTGGAAAGTTTAAGTTTTTCTCACTTTAACAAAAGAGTGATTCATCTCCTTGGCAAATACCAAGCTTGTGCCTAGGCCTTGAGATAATGCACGATCTAGTTACATGTGGTATTATCTCTCTTGTGTCAGTGCTGTGTGTTAGGTTGTAACAAGAGTAACCGTATGTATAGTTTGCCCATGTCATTTCTGGCTCACCTGTTGTCTGTATCTCATCTGGTTTAGCATTTGTCCTGGACAAAGATATCTGGTCAAAATGATAATTCAAACACTCTAATTAAGAAGTAATTTTGCTTACATAGCTACTATTTATTGAGTGCTAGCTAGGGATAAGACATAGTGTTAAAGGTTATATTTCATAGTAATAAGTAGTTATAATTTTCTAGATGACTAAATTGAGATATGGGGAGGTAAGTACGGAAAGAAGACTAAGGCCATCTCCTTGGTGGAACTGGGCTTGATCCATGGTAACCTGACTTCAGTGCTTGTTTTCTGAGCCACCCTACTACTGGCTTTCCTTCCTTCCACCATAATCCTCCATAAAATACTCATAACAAGGGCTTATGCCAAGGGCTTTATATATGTCGTTTCATTTAGTCATATCATGCGTGAGTGGGGGCATTTTATTTTGTTTTGCAGATCAAAAAAAGTGAGGCTCAGCAGTGGTAGATTCAAGATTGAAACCTTCATTGAGCTCTGAAGTCTTTGCGCCTAATCACTGTAGTATTGAGGGCTAGTTGAACAGTGTTTGGAGTTACGTAGTTTGGAGTGTGTAAGTTTAAATATAGGTTTATTATCTCTGATATTAAATAGCACATAATTTGTTTTGTTTTTTATAGTGCCGAGGATCATAAATAGTAATCTTTATGACTCTATTCCAGATCACCTGCTCATTGAGGCTTTGTTGTTCCTCCCATAGCTTTTCTGGGCCTCCTAACCTTGTTTTAAAATTTTTTTCCACAGCCCCCCCTGTCACTCTTTATATACTGTGTAACTTAATTATGTACTCTTATTGTGTTTCTCCCCAGCAGTTTTTAAGTTTTATAATGGCAGAAATTCTTGGTTTTTTTTTTTTTTTTTTTTTTTTTTTTTTTTTTTTTTTTTTTTTTTTTTTTTTTTTTTTTTGGACTTATATAGTGTTTCTAATGCCTGGCACACTGCCAGAGGTTTAATAGGAAGTCTGAGTATTTGTTGATAAGTGAATGAGTTAGATACTGGAATATTTAGGGCTGAGGATGTAGGCCAGTGGGTAGAATACTTGCCTACCACATGTTGGACCCTACTCCTACATTTGAGTCCCAGTACCACCCCCCATTAGAATATTTATTACAGCATTTAAGTATCTTTGGTTAATTTCTCAAACCTTATACGAAATTTCTTCTGGAGGCTGGGGATTTAGCTCAGTTATTAGAGTGCTTGCCTTGCAAGCACAAAGCCCTGACTTCGATCCCCAGTACCACAAGCAAACAAACAAACAAACAAAACAAAAAACAAACAAAAAAATAAATAAATCTCTTCTGGAATGTACCATGTAATTTTGTCAAGCTGTTTAATGGACGTTTTGAGGTAAATTGGATACTTTGTTGGATTTTTTTCTCCCTGATTTGTAAATATTATGTCTTTCAGGGAAAGACATCGGAGACGCTTTCTGAAAATAGTAAAATATTAATCTCCATGGCTAAGGAAAACATACCACCAAACAGTCAACAAACCAGGTGGTCTTTAGGTATGTCATTAGATGTGCTAAGCTGTATCGCAAACATGTACTGATAGATAATTTTTTTAAAAAGGAAAAAAAAGAAGATGTGCTAAGCTGATTTCCAGAAATTCTTAGCAGGCTGTTGTGAAAGAGCTGTGTCTTGTCAGAAAATATATGTCTTTGGCATCCTATTAATTACCCTTTTTGGAACTTTAAATAAAACAATATGGTCTATATTGTATCTGTTTTTGTATGATATTGCCTTGGTTACAGTTTATGGAAATCATAGCAGTAAGTACATGTAATATAATTAAAAGTTAACTGAAAAGTTTGAATGGAATTTGTATGTATGTGAGAGAGAAAGAAACTCTTATTCGTTGAATAAAAATGGTGGACTTCTGTTTAAAAAAATCAAAGGAATATGTTTAAAGGATACAAAATGTTATTTGATGAAAGACTGTCATTTAATTATTGATGACTGTATTGCATTTGTAAAGAAGTTAAAGCTTCAGCCATATAGATTTTTGATTATGATTTGGTAAGAAAATATTTGGAAGCTTTTTACCTCATTTTGACTTGTTGGTAAGTGTACGTCTTTAAAAAAGAAAATGTGTGAATATTTATAATGTACATTTTATGAATTATTCATCATGACTGAAACTTTTTTACAGAAAATAAGCCAGATGTGATGAGTTTATTTGGTTAAAGCATGTTCATATATAGACTGATTTTCATGACTAGGTATATTACTGAGTTGTTATCTGTTCTGATTTTGTCTGCCATTGTTATCCAAAGGATTCGGGCTAAGATACTGAATGGGTAGTGGGCTTCTGTCCTTTTAACTAGAAAAACAGCTCAAAGTGAATGCCTTACTTTTAGTAGCAGATATATAGCTCTCTTTCAGTTTTGATTCTCTTAGGAATTATTAGCTAATACACAGCTTTAATGAATTAAAGTATTATATTTTGGTAAAGGTCTTGAATTTCTAAAGTCCTCAGTTTCTTTAATCATAAAGTAAATTGCATTATCTTATACATTTTTAAGAATTTAAAATTTGATTATCCTGAGGTAATTTTTCAAAGCTTATTTAAAAAATTTGTTTAGTTTTTATTAGTGCATATTTGCAGTACACAATGATTACGTTCATTGTGGGTAATTGGTACATGTATATAATACATCTCAATTTTTTTCCCTCTTTCCCTCCACCCCCTTTAAAAAGTATTTTTTGCCTGCATCAGATTCATTTATTTGTAAGTTCTTATCAAGTTAATTATCATAAATACAGATTAACAGCCAGACCACCAAGCCAAAAACCAAAAAATATGTTTAAAAGTTTAATAATAGATTCTGTAGGCCTTATACTTTCTTCTTGGGTCTGGTTGATGTCACATGATGCAAAGGCCCAATCCTCTAATCCTATAGTTGGTCTTTCTGGCATAACCAGTCCCTATCTGGTTTATCTTTTTATATGAGCTCTCTAGGAGCTAAGGCAGAGAGAACCACCATGAATAGTAAAAGAACCACAGGCCAATAGTCCTTATTAATACAGATGTCAGAATCCTCAAGAAAATATTAACACATATAATCTAGCAACATATAAAAATAATTATTCACTATGGCTAAGAGATTTATCCCAGGATTGCAAGTTTAGTAATAATACCTGAAAATTAATGCACTATACTAAATAAAGGACATAATCATCTTAATAGATCCAGAAAAAGCATTTGACACAATCCGGCATGCAGTCAGGATAAAAACTAGCAAGAAGCTAGGAACAAAAGAGAGCTTTTATACACAAAAAAGGACATATATAAAATATTGCCATATATATAAAATATTGCCCAGATCATCATGATGGTTTATGACTGTATGCTTTCCTCCTAAGAGCAGGAACAAGGCAAGAATATCTGCTTCCTCCACTGTTAGTCAACATTCCACTGAAGGTTCTAGACAGAATAATGAGAGAAGAAAAAAGGCATCAAGGTTAGAGAGAAGTAATGAAGCTATATTTGCAGTTAATATGATTCTGTTTGTAGAACATCTTAAGGAATTCACAAAAATTGTTAGAATGCATGCATTCAGTAAGTTCACATGTTATGAGATCAATGTCCAAAAACAAGTTGTATTTCTATGCATTAGCAATGAATAATCTGAAAATACTATCAAGTAAATGATCCCATTCATGGTAGCATAAAATAGATTAAAATACTTCAGACAAAATTTAGTTAAAAAGTGTAAGACTTACACATAGAAAGCTTAAATATTAAACATGGCTGAGGGAAATTAAAGAATATGTAAGTAAATGGAGAGGCAGCCTGTGTTCATGATTTAGAATCCTCTCAGTATTAGAACTGCCAGAGCATAGAAAAGATCCGCATAGCATACATGAAGCTACGCAATAAGAATAATAAGAATGCAGTGTTCAAATTACTCTTGGTAAGGTGTTTTTTTTTTTTTTTTCCTTTTTTTCCCCAGACCTTATGTATGCTAGCCATGTCTTGGTAAATTACCCAGGCTGGTGTAAAGTTGTGATCCTCCTGCCTCAGTCTTCCAGTGACTGGGATAACAGTTTTATGCTGCTATGCTTGGCTTTGTTTTGTTTATCTTTTGCAGTATGAGGGTTTGAACTCAGAGCCTTTATACTTAGCTGCATCACTAGCCCTTTTTAAATTTTTTTTTTTAATTTTGAGATAGCGTCTTGCTAAGTTGCTATGTTACCCAGGCTGGGCTTGAACTTTCTTTCTGCCTTTGCTTCTCAGAGGCAATGTACAGGTGTGTACTGCCACAACTGGCATTTATCTTTTTTGACAAAGAAAACATTTTGGTTCTCACTGTTTATAATGTTTCACATTTCATTGTACTAAATATTAGTTTCACTATTTTTATATTACCCTTTCTATTTATAGCAGTAATGAGTTTCTAATGTTTTGTTAAAAATTCACGATGGGGTCAGAATGATTGTAGATATCTCCTTGATTGTTAAGATTGCTGCAGTTTCAGCTTGCATGGTCATTCTTATGGTCCTGCAGTACTGTACAAAGTGAACAGTACTGTACATCTCATTCAAATGGGCTGTATTCCAGGAATGCAAGATTCATTTAATATTTGAAAATCAGTCAGTATAATTTACCATTTTAACAAAATAAAAGCAAAAAAACATGTAATTATTCATAAATGTAGAAATGGCATTTGATGAAGTTCATCACTATCATGATTAAAATTCTCAGTGTTCTAGGAGTAGAAGGCAATCTCCTTCATCTGATATAGTAATTTTAACAAAATCCTGTATTTTAGCATTATACTTACTGGTAAAATATTCATTGCTTTTTTGTCGAGTTCAGGAAAAATGCAAGGTTGTTTTCTATCACTGATTTTTTAAAAGATTATATTGAAATATCTAATCAGTACAGTAAGGCAGGCCAAAAGGTGTAAAATTCGGAAAGGGGTAATACTTTTATTTACAAATCACATGAGTGTTTTTAGGTAGAACATCAAAAAGGATCTACAGGTCAGGCACGTGGCACACACTTTAATCCTAGCATCCTGAGAGGCTGAGGCAGAAGGAGTTTGAGCCCATACTGGGCAATTAGCAATTTAGCAAGACTGTGTCTCAGAATTAAAAAGTAAAAAGAATTAGGGATGTAGCTCATTGTGAAGGCCCTGTGCTTAATCCTAAGTAGTGCAAAAACAAACGAAACAAAACTATATAAACAATTAGACTTATTCATCAATTTCACAAGGTTGCCAGATACAAGAATACACAAATTCTATGTACTAGTAGCAAATGATTAAAAAATGAAATTGGAGTACAATTTATAATTGTATTGGAAATAAAATATTTCTATTAGAAATAGAAATAAATCTAATAAGTTGACAAAACTTTGCTGAGAACATCTAGCAAAGCTTGAATAAATAGAGATACTGTTTTTTATGAATACTAAATTTTTTTTAAAATTTTTTATTTTTACCAAGAACATGTAATGGTACATTGTATACATAATGATCATAATCAACATGGTTATTTTGTACCTGTACATGATACATCTTGGTTTTCCCCCCTCTTCCCCCCTTTCCCCTCCCCTCCCTTCCATTCTATGAATACTAAATTTAAGTATCATTAAAATGTCAGTTTATCTGTAGATACAATGCACTACTAGCAGCCTTCTTGATAAGCTGGTTTGTAAGGAAATAAACCATCACAGGAAACAATCTTGGAAAAAGGAACAGAGTTGTAGGACTTAAAGTATTATTGTCAGGATTTACATAAAATTGTATTCATTAAAATAGTTTAGTTTTGGCATAAGGTTAGGTATATAAAGTGCATGGCATAGAAACAGACTTGCTCATATAGAAATTGGATATATAACATAGGTACATCTGTAATTCACTGGGAAAAGGACGGTCTTTTCGATAAATAGTGCTGGGTTAATTAGATAGCCATCACACCAAGGGAAAAAAAAAGAAACTTTAACTTGTACCTTGTATTACACATAGTATTAATTGAAGAGAGATCATGGGGCCAAATGTAAACTGAACATTATAAAGCTTTTAGAGAAAATGTGAGAATGTCTTCAGGCTCTAGAGTAGAATATATGTAAGACTTTGTAAACAGGACTTGGAAAGTACTAACTGTAAAGAAGTTTGATTGAATGGGCTTCATTAAAATTAACTGTTACTCAAAAGACAAGGTGAAAAGGCAGGCATAGGATAGGAAAATATACTTGTAGTTTATATGTCTGATGTGTTGTACTTGTAGTTCATTTGTAGGATGTATTCATATATCTCCTACAAATCAATAGGAGCAAGACAATTCAGTTTAAAATTTGGACAAAGGCACATGCCTGTAATCCTAGCCCTTGGGAGGCTGAGGCAGGAGGATCACTAGGAGTTCAAGGCCAGCCTGAGTGATAGAGTAAGTTCAAGGACAGTCTGAACTATGTAGTGAGACCCTGTCTCAAAAAGCCAAAAACAAAATTTGGGCAAATGATTGGCACAGACATTTTACAAAGTGAGATCCATATGCATTTGAAAAGATACTCATCAACATTAGTCATTAAGAAAATGCTGATCTGAACTACAGTGAGGGATCACAGCATACTAGTAGACTCTGAGATTTAAAGGATTTAAAACATGAGAAACAGCCAGGCATGGTAGTGCAGGCCTGTAATTCCAGCATTTGGGAGGCTGAGGCAGGAGAATTGCCTTGAGTTTGAGACTAACTTGGACTACACAGTGAGTTCAAGGTGTGCCTAAATTACACAGTGAAATTCTCTCTCAAAAAAAAACAAAACAAAGAGGAATGAGAAGGTTATGAGTTAAGTGGAACTGTTGCTGCTGGTAGAAATATATAATATTGTAACTCTGAAAAACTGGTAATGTTCACAAAACCCTGTGACCTTATGCAATGGAGAGTTTAATAGCTGTACTCCTAGACATGTAGATAAGAGAAGTATATGCATGTGTCCACCAAAAGGCATGTATAAGAATGTCTGTAGAGTTTATTCACAATAGTACACTCCCCACTCTACCACCAAGTTCTTTTATGTCTGCCAATAGTAGAACAAATAAAAATTGTGTATTCAAACAATGGAACATTATACAGAAATGAATGAGCCACCGCTTTACTTAAGCACAAATTGCATAGGCATATTGAGTGAAAGAAGCAAGTTGTGAAAGAGTACAAACTGATTCTTTTTAAGGTTTAAGAACTGGTAGACTCACAGGAATTTAATAGAGGTTTGAATAGTTTGTAATGCTGGGAGGGGATATTAATAGAGAAAAGGTGTAAATGTGCTCTCTGAGATACAACCCTACATGGATTGTAGTTGCCTTGGGCAGAATATATAGGTGCCAATGTGGGCTGGCTAGAAAATACAAGGATAAAATATAATAACTCCAAAATTCTAACAAAAATTCTAAATTGCTTCTGTTTTTCAGTGAAAAAGAAATGCATTCGGGAGAATGGCTTGATAATGTTGGAGGAGAAAGAAAAATGTGAACTAAGATACTAGGATAGTATATGGATTAGGAAAAGGTAGTAGAAGTGCCAGCAGCATTGGGTCCCACTTGAGTTTGGTAGTCACTACTTTAATGTAAGAAGAGTTATACATTTTATATGTTTTCTACCCAAATTCAGCCACTTAGGTGCCAAAGACAAGAGGTACAGAGTTGGATTTAACAAATTTTTGCCAGATTAATGAATCAAAGAAAGAGGCAAGAAAGATGAGGGTGAGCAAGTGAGTAAATATTGGACCACCAAATTTAGGCCTCGTAAGAAAGGAAATGATAAGATGGCAGAAAGTCAGTAAAAAAGGTGCAGAATCAATGAAATGTAGTTCCTGGTAGGGTCAGTTATTTAGAATCAAATACTTGTTGAAGGCAAGATTCAAGACAGAATTAGCTGGAAAAAGAGCAACTGATCATCGAAGAGTGAGACAGGTACAACTGTAATTTGTTTATTAACACAGGTCTAGGGTAGGACTACTGACACAGGTAGATAGCTGATGAGGTCAGAGAATCAGGAGTTACTAAATTCTTTAAGGAATTATAGATTCAAATCATTCAGTTTAAAAGAATAGGCCAAAGAGTTGGATAGGCATTTTACAAATGAGGAAATGACTCTAGAAACTGAATAACTAAGTGTGATATGAATCTCAAAACTGTTGGATTAAAGTCTGGAAGTCACAATGAAGAATAAGCATCTGTGTGTGCTGGCACATGCCTATAATCTCAGCACTCTGACAGGCTGAGACAGGAGAATCACAAGTTCAAGCCCAGCTTGGGCAATTTAGCGATTTAGCAAGGCTCTGTCTCAAAATTAAGAATTAAAGCAGCAGCATGGCATCTACTTCATCTCCAGCTTAAGAATCTAGCACAGTATCTGTAAGCTCTTAATATATGTTAGTTGATAGTAACAGCAACATCTGTATCTATATAGTCTGCCTTGTGTTAGGATAGGTGAATTGTCTTTGTGCCTTAGGGCAACCCTTTAATTTATACAATTCTGATTCTGTTTACTCATGGTATTACTTCATTAATTTTCTTCTCATCTCAAGCTTAAGATTTTTTTCTTATCTACTAGTAGGATCATTTTCATAGACTACAAATATTGTAATATCTTCTATTTTATAAAAAAAATAGAATCCTCTGTTCCTTAAGCTACTGCCCACTCCTTGGTTCTCTTTTATAGCACAACTTTTTAAAAGAGTTGTCTGTGTCTGCTATCTCCAATTCCTTTCATTTCAATTCTCTTAACCCAACTGCAGTCAGGTTTTCTTTTTTACTGCTTAGCCACAAAGTTCAACATCATTAATAGCCACTGATTTAGCTACATTTAGTGGTCAGTTCTCAGATCTCATCTTTTTCGGTGATCTCCTTCATTTAGTCTCTAGTCACTTCTTTCTTGAACTATTTTCTGTAGTTGGTTTCCAGGGCTGCTCTTTTGGTTTTCCCTCTACTGTTACTAATTCTTCCTTGTGTGGAAAATTGTTATCATGGTGGCCCTGGAACTACTTATCCTTAGAAAGGTCTGCTTTTAAGGTTGGACTATGCCTGGGATTTAGCTAGTGAACTGTCCCCTACACTGATACAGAATTTTCCCTAAATGATAAGAGTGGCTCCTTCTATCCAAAACTGTATAAACCATATGGTTTATGCTGAACACCCACTTTACTCCTGGGGAGTCTGCATGTGAATCTTAGCTTCTGCTAATCAGGGATGCTTATGTGACAGATCTTGGGTGTTGATTCTCTAATGAATTTCCTTGGTAGACAACACTTCATGTGTATTGTCACAGCTTGGGGCTGAAGAAATTATGTCCTGGGCCAGGTATGGTGGACATACCTATAATCTCAGCACTCAGGAGGCTGAAGCAGGAGGATCACTGTGAGTTTGAGGCCATCCTGACCTATGTAGTGAGTTCAAGGCCACCCTGGACTACACAGTAAGACATCTCAAAATACCAACCAACCAACAGAACAAAGCATGAAATTGTGTCCTGTGTGACTCTACTGTAGAAGAACTTTTGGAAGCTTACACTTAGTTTTGTCTGGACTTTGACCCATGTGCATTTTTTCTTTGCTAATTTGGTTTGTATCTTTTCACTGTAATAAACTGTAACTGTAAATACAGTGACTTTTGTGACCCAGGAATGCTAACCGAGCACCAAACGTGGGGACATGGGAGTAGTCTCTCAACATATTCTTTTTTTTTTTTTTAATTTTCTCTTGTTGGTTCCTTTTCTGCTCTCTCACCTCTAGACTTTGGTAATTTCCATCTTCTGTATCTAAAAATACTTAGATTTTTTTTTTCTTTTAGTTTTATTGAGACAGCCTCTCATTGTGTAGTGCAAGATGGCCTCGAACTCACTATGTAGTCTAAACTGACCTTGAACTTGTGGTAATCCTCCTGCCTCAGGCTTCTGAGTGCTGAGATTACAGGTGTGCACCACCAAGCCAGGCGGAAGTTCCTAGATGGTTTAAAGTTTAGACATATGTAAAAATCGAAATTAATATAAAGATTTTAGGAAATAAAGGAAAATTATTGATGTTTTCACTAATTTTTAATTTCATTTTAAAACTAATTTATTTCTTTATTTTTAGTCTTTTGAGACAGGGTCTTGCTATGTAATTCAGGCTGGCCTTGAACTCAGCAATCCTCCTGCCTCAGCCTCCTGAGTGCTGCTATGTACCACCATGCCAGGCTAGTTTTACTTTTGATATTCATTTATTTTAGGATATTTAATTTTAGTCTAATTACAAATGAGACCCCTAAACTCTTACTTTTTTGTTCAGTTTGTACAAGTCGAAGGGGTCCTTGTAGAAATATAGTTTGAGGTTTGAGACAGTATAATGTTCTCAGTTTTATTTCTTTATGAATAACCTACTTATGTAAAGGCCTATTATTATTTTGTATAATTTGTCTTTTAATGTTGTTTTCTTTTTTTTTGAGACACGATTTTGTTTTGTAGTTCAGGCTGGCCTAGAACTGACTAGGTAGCCCAGGCTGGCCTCGAACTCGTGGTGATCCTCTTGCTTCAGCCTCTCTGGTGCTGAGATCACAGGTGTGCGCTCCCATGCCTGGCTTTTTAGTTTTTTTAGTTTTTTTTTTTTTTTTTTTTCATAATGCTTTTTCATGGTAGTAGAATTTTGAAAAGAAGTAAATGTTTTATGTTTTATTGTAATTTGTTTTATGGAGTATTTATGAGTATTTTATTGAAGGTAAATTAATTTTAAAAAGATGGTATGCTTTAGTTTTAAATATTTTAACTCACAACTACTGTAGAAACCAAGCACTTTTAATTGTGAAGTTCTGAGGATAATGATAGCTATCTTAAGATCACTGATGCTTACTTGATGAAGTGACATCATTTGAAATGACCCTAAAATGGCACTAATGTTTTACTTGCCACCAGAATCATCAGAAGACGACAGCTGACTAAGTAAGTCTCACCATGTTTCTTAGTTCAGTAAGTCAATTAAATGCCACTCTTAGTGCATAGTAGTTAAAAAAAGTGGAATATTTAAATATATTCCATAGTTCTTATCTCTTAATGCTGTAAAATTTTGGTACTGGATAACAAAAACAAGAATTAAAAGATTGTTTTCTCTTGACTACACCTTAAATTAATACAATTCAGAAAGCATTTTATATAGTTAATTGTCTACTATATAAAGTTCTTGCAAATACTATTTGTATCACCAATAAAAGTTACTCTTAATAAAATTGGATTTGCTATGAACAGCAGTTTATAAATGAACACGAATAACATTTTTCTTCTCATTCTTACATATAAACCCACTAAGTAGAATTGAAAAGCAGCAGTAAAAGATACCTTAAACATATTACTTTTCAGAGAGCTGTAAATTGCTGGGCATGGTAGTGTATCCCTCTAATCCCAGCACTCTGGGAGGTTGAGGTAGGAGGAGCTCAAGTTCAAGCCCAGCCTGGGCAACTTGGTGATTTAGTGAGACCCTGTCTCAAAAATACAGAAATTTAAAGAGGGCTAGAAATGTAGCTCAGTACTAGGGTCCTGCCTTCAATCCCCAGTAGGTACTGTAAAAACAAAACAAACAAACAAAAACCTGCAAATAGCTTGTTTTCAGCCTGGGGAGCTGAGCACGTTGGGAGGTATCAATCTTGCAGCTCTGTTGGCTTTTTCTCCTTGACACAATAGACTATCCATTGTGACCTTATGTAACCGGACCAGTAACCCTGGTAACTATTTTAGGATCTGTGCTGCCAAAGCGAGCACACCTGGTAACTATTATTATGCCTCCTTCCTATATGTCAGACCTTCAAAAGCAGAAAGGAAATACCAGGAACAGTGTGTTCTTTTCTCTTCTTTTCTCATTCCTTTCCCTTGCTTGGGCATTCGTTTATATATTCATTTGCATATTTATTCAGTAACATTTGGTTACAAAGTGTGTACCAGGTATTATAAAATTGAATAAAGCATGTGTCTTACTTTCGTGAACCTTATAGTTTAGTTTAATACATGATACTCTATTCTGAACATGAGAATCAAAATTATTTGTCTCCTGAGGTTTAACCTATGTATTTTGAAAAATAAGACTTAGATTGCTTTGTAAGGAAAACATTCCTTTCTAGGATGATTTAAGATTACAAGCATGTGGAATGCTTTAGATTCTTTTGAAGACAGTTGGGAACATATGTGAGAAGTGTTCCTAAGGAATGCTCTATTGTACCTATGACTGAGGAGTTAAATAGGCCAGAAGTATTTATCAAGAGAAGTCCACAATGTTTGTAGTGGAAAGTGGGGTTTAGTATTCCATAAAAACCAGTATCTACGTTTGTATTCATTTGTCTTTTTTCTCCTGAAAGATTTCAGTGATGTAATAAAACAGTGATGTACACATGCATAAATTCCCATCATTTAGTTGCATTATGAGGAATAAGACACAAAGATGGTGATTTTCATGGTGATTTTCATTGTATTTCAATAATATAGTCAATTATTTTATCTATAGTGCTTGTAGTACTCTAGATTTTTTATTGGATTTAGAAATGATGTTTTTAGATATTTTTACTATGTAGTATACTATATATATATAATAGGACTAAAAAAGGGAAAGTGGCTTCAGCAATCTGAATACTCATCTAATATCAGTGGTTCTTGATAAAACATTTTGCTGTTAATTTTTTGAAAGGTAGATACTTTGATTTTTAGTAGGTCTATTGATACATAATTTATTATAGTTTGTCGTAAAGTATACAGTCCATTGGTTTTTAGTTTATGACTTATGCAGTCACCATTATTTTTTTTTTTCTTTTTTTTTTTTTTGGTGGTGCCGGGGATTGAACTCAGGGCCTTGTGCTTGCAAGGCAAGCACTCTAATCACTGAGCTAAATCCCCAGCCCCCCAGTCACCATTATTGTCATCCCAAAATGCAGTTTAATTTTGAATTCCAGGTAAGGAAACCTTATTGAAAATTCAGCATTTTCTTGAACAGTTAACATCCATTTACAGAGTTTCTGTTTGGGATGCTGAAAAAATGCTGGAAGTAGAGAAAGTGATGATAACTGTATAACATTATGAATGTATGTACTTAATACCAATGAATTATATGCTTAAAAGATGTCTAAAATGGTAGATTTCATGTCTGTTTTCTCACAATAAAAATTTTAACATCCATTTATGTGAAATAAGAACTAATGGCTTAACTTTAAAATCCTTTTGGAAATTCTAAAAAACACGTAGCCCTAATAATTTTTTCTCAGAAACCTATTATAGCAAAAATACTTTTTGCTAAAAGTCATATTAATCTCCCCAGACTGAAAAACACACACCTTAAAATTTTATAGGTATTTATTTCTATAGAAATTAAAATTGTCAAAAATGAAAGTAGTTAGCTTTTCTTTGGTTTAATTCTACTGTCCTTGAAAATAAAAGATGCTAAACAATGAAGGACCATTTAGACAGGTGAAATGGAAATATAACACACACATTAAGGTGTGTATAGTGTTTATAGATGCATAGAAAAATCTCTGAAAAGTGAAGAAACACAATAATGTTGATTATTGTGGGCAGAAGAACAGGATGGCTAGAATTCAAGGGTGGGAATGATGTTTTTCACCATTGACACATTTAAATTAAAAAATTTCAGATTCTAGTTTAGAATCAACATAACTATGTTCTTTCTTACAATACTTTGTTATAGGAGATAGAATGTCTTTGAAATTGTTTTGAAAATGAACATTGTTACTTAAGAAGGTTGTCTTCTTTCTAGGAATTGATTATGGATTAAGCTTACCTCTTGGGGAAGACTATGAACGAAAGAAACATAAATTAAAAGAAGAATTGCGGCAAGATTATAGACGCTATCTTACTCAGGTAATGGACTTTATTAATGAATTGCGTCTTATGCTTCAGAGTTCCTGTCCTAAATCTGCTTTTGTGAAGTATTACTCATATGTGTTAATGCTCAGTGATATCTAGCAAAGTACTATAATCAAAGTTAAATGATGTATGTGATTTTTTTTTTTTTGTTTTGTTTTTGGTTTTTTTTTTTTTGTGGTGCCGGGGATCGAACTCAGGCCCTTGTGCTTACAAGGCAAGCACGCTAATCACTGAGCTAAATCCCCAGCCGATGTATGTGATATTGATAGAGAAAAATATGGTGTTGACAACTCACACCCCCAGAATTATAGACTCTTCTGGCAGTCTAGCTTAGTGGTTTAGAGTGTGCTCAGCCTGTATGAGACCCTGGGTTCCATTTCCAACAGTGAGGAAAAGAGAAAAAGTGGTGACTGACATAGATTCTTGACCTTTGGAATGGGTTCTAATTTAAATGAGATCATTAATTCTGATTGTTCATGTTTTCTGTAGTTACCATGGCTTAAAGGGGTGCTAATTATGATTTCATAATCTTTTGTTACCCCAAGCCATGTATTAAAATGTTTATTAACTGGTAACATCTTTGATTTATGTTTTATTATTTCATTTAATAGAACTCTCATTTTAGATATATTTTAAAAATTACACAGTAGCTAACTTAAATGTTTATTGTAAGTTTTAAAATTGTATTTACTTTGTAGTTTATACAAAAATTTTAAACAGTCCTGATATTTCTAGTCATCACAAGAAATTTACTTTTGCCTCTACTTTGTAATGCTTGTTGAAATGCACAAATGGTCTCTTATTTATTGTGATTTGCACACAGAGTGAATGGGCTTTGACTGAATGGGCTTTGACTGAATACGTTTTATCTGTACTTTGTTTCTCTTGACTTTAGGGCATTACACAAGCAAAGAGAAAGGTAGGGTTGCCTGCAAAATGTTCTCCTTTAGTTTAAAAGATATAGTAGCTTACAATCATTTACTTTTTATGATTAAATCTAGTTAGAATCATAGTGTCACTTGTGATTTTTAGACTTTTGAGTGGTCTCATTTTGAATCATTGCTTTTAGCAAGATGACAGTGTATACATAATATTCCATTAATAAAATCATTACTTTCGATTCCTACTTTGCATTTGTATTTGTTGCTTTCTTATGCATCTTTGTAAATGTTCTGCAGCTGTCGTAAGTCCATTTGTTTTCAGCATGCTAGTTTTTGTTTCCCGAATCTCTTAATCACACTAAGATTAATGAAATAATAGAATACTTAAAATATTTGTAAATGTTTTGAACTATGTGTTTTCAGTAATTGGATTACTCTGTACTTTTGCTCTAAAACCTGTGGATTGCATTTGTAAATTTGTATTGGAAAACAAAGAGAAACAGTTTAATAATGTTACAAAACTTTTTTTTAAAAGAAAGTTCACACATTCATTAACCTCTCAACATTTTTAAAACACTGATCATGAAGATGAAGCAGGTATGGATCCTGTCTTCAGGGAGTGTGGAATCTAGTTGTGGAGATAGTATTCATGCAATTCAGAGTGATGTAACTACAAGAAGATATGAGGATCATGAAAGACCTTTTAGTGGGGACTATTGTTTTTGTAAGGCATTGTAAGATAAGTAAAATCTGGTTAATCCAGAGGGAGACCTGAAGAGAGTAAGGTTTTCAGGTGGAAAGTACTATGTAGCATGAAGGATGTGGACAGTAGATTTAAGGTTTGTGTGAGTGAGACATACTAGGTTTTCCAGCCTGACTGGATCAGAGTACAATTCTTTTTGAGAGTATTGAGCAGTAATGGTGTAGGACAGAGTCAGATTAGAAGACACTTACAAGTAGTAGTGAAGCAGTGTATTTCCTTTAGGTAGCCCATGAAGAACAGATAACTGTGTTTTAGGACAAATCTAAAGGTCAGAGATTCTCATCTTAATGTCTTAAATTACTACTACAGTATTTTAACTGATCTCATTTTATTAATTAATAATCAATTCTCTATGTTACTTTTCAGACTGATCCTATCTCTGATCTATTTTGTTGTTGTTTTGCTGGTACTGGTAATTGAACACAGGGCTTTGCACTGAGTTACATCCCCCGCCCTTTTTAAAATTAATTAATCAATTAATATTTTTAGACAGGGTATTGCTAAACTGCTGAATTGCTCAGGCTGGGCTCAAACTCATAATCCTCCTTCCTGAGTCTTCCAGAATGATAGGATTATGTGTGCACACCACTACACCCAGCTTCTAATTGATTTAAATACATCACTGTCTCCTTACTGATGTCAAGATGGAAATTTAAATTTCTTAGCATGGCACATGTCTTTTACATCTTAGCTTGACATCCTAGGTTTGTTATCTCATCTCTTTCCTTGCCACTCTTTATTGAGTGAAATTTTCCTCTGGGTTGGTTTCTTTTTTTTTGGGTGCTGGGATTGAACTCTGGGCCTTGCATTTGCTAGGCTAGCACTCTACTACTTGAGGTAAATCCCCAACCCTGAGATTTTCCTCTAGTATAGCTTTTTCCTCTGCTATCACACATCAACTGTTTTCATTTGTAAATTTTGCTTTACTAAATATCTCTAAGATCAGAGAAAAAGTAAAGAAAAAGTAAAGAATAATGGTGGGAGGTATTTCAGAAAAATACAGGCTCGATATGTGAGAAACAGCTGCTGAATGTATGAGGTACCGAAAAGCTGAAGAGAAAGACATCTAGATTTGCACAAAGTGCATTTTATTAGACACACACAGAAGTATGGTATGTCTTACGCAGCAACAAGACAAAGGATCCCTGAACCCCAAGGCAGGAGGAGGGATTTATTTGATAAGCTAGATAAAGATGGGCCATGGTCAACTGAATATACCTAGTTTTTTAAAAAATGATTAACATATCCAGTGGCAATTAAAAAACAGTTTCATTATCAGTTAAGACACAGGCCTAGTGTCAGTGGCTGGCACAACATGCTCAGCTTAATACCTTAAAGACTTTATCTGGTAGATTTTGGGATTCATGCCAGGGTTACCTGGTAGGCAAAATGGTGGTAACAACTGGAATGGCTGCAATCAGATCAAGGAGACATAAAAAGAAATTGTCTTTTGAGAGTGAAAGTGACCTACGACATAAATTTTTTAAAGAATGTGAAGGAGTTTTATGATAAGGAATTATCAAGAATATACTTGTGGTAGAAGAGCAGTGTTTCCTTAAAATGAAAGAGAATCTTTGGATAATACCTGAAAAGATGAGAGTTAGAAGAAAAAGCAAGAGGTAAAGAAAATTACATAGGATATGAGAAAGTATCTGTAGCTTCTTTTTTTTTTTTTTGAGCAGGGTCTCACTATGTGGTTCAGGCTGTCCTTGAACTTAGTATGTAGCCTAGGCTAGCCTCGAACTCACAATGATCCTCCTGCCTCAGTCTCCCAGGTGCTGGGATTACAGGTGTGTGCCACCACGCCTGGCTATCTGTAGCTTCTTATATCTTCTAGGATATGTATGGTTTCCCGGAAACATTCCTGAATCTCTCGTGGCTTCCAGACTTTTAGATTGTATCTCTCTCTCTTTCTTTTCTTTCTTGGTCTTGCTTGCAGCGATTCTCCTGCTGCAGCCTCCTGAGTGCTGGGATTACAGGCATGCACCACCATGCCTGGCTAGTGTGTACGGATATTTAAATTGAAAAAATAAAATATTTTAATTTTGCCAAGAAAAGCCGTTAGAACAATCATCATTCTAATTTTTAGAATAAAGGATACTTGACCATCTAACAATGTAGAAAGAACATCTCAGAAAAAAGTTTTTAGATTGAATCAGCAAATTAATGTCTCCAGTCCAGACCTCTGTGCTGAACCTCACATTTTCTGTTTGGATGCCTACCTGATATTTTCACTTAGAAATCTAGGTGATAGCTTACATGTTGAGAACGTCTAAACATGTCTAAAAGGGAACTCTTGATTTGTGTTCTTTCCACTCTCATCCCTTAGAAGCCTGTATTATGTCTAACTTGTCTTTTTTTCATTGTGTTTTTGGCTGCAGCAATTATGCCTTTCTGACATCCCAGTGAGTCCCAAATATATCAAATAGTGTAGGGATATGATAGGCATTCAGTATTTTTTGAATGAATAGGAGAATGACTAAAATGCAACTTTTTGAAAAATGATCTTGTCTTTATTGTTTATTTTTTCATTTTATTGGAAAGTGCAGACATTATCTGAGACCTGTGTTAGGAGTAAAGAAGTGCCAGTGAAGGAGTAAAGATTTGTAACTGTCTTTCCAGTTACAATTCCGAATGTGATTTTTTTTTCCTGCATTTATAGCTCTACAAAAACATTAGGTTTATAGTATATATACATATATATATTTTATAGTATATGTTGATGTATAGAGGGTAAATTGACTCAAGCATCTAGTTATGTGCCTTATTTCCTTTGACAAAGAAGCTTGGAGTTTTATGCAGCCAATTTTCAAATTGGCTTTTATAGCACAACTAATCTGTAAATTCACATTTAATGAAATTACTAATCACTATGCTTTGTTAATCACTCTGTTCCCATAATGTTTTGAGTATAGTGCTATTACAGTAGTTAGTGCATTGTAATTATTTGTTCAGATGTCTCTTTCCCTAATTGAATTGTATATCTCTTAAGTAGAGGGAACATAGGCTTAATCATTGTCTCATTTTCACCAAAAATAGTACCTGGAAAGCATTAAATAGTTGATAGTTGATTATTTAATAAAGGCCTAGGCTAGACAGGCTGAGTATTGATTGATTTAATCTTTATGTCTGGTGATATAGATGATATTATCCCTGTTTTATAGATGAAGATTTTGAGATAGAGAAATAGCTTATTTCAATTTGAGTACCAAATGGGGATTACGTATACTTTTCATGATCACATCCATTTGCTATATAGCAGTCAAAGAGATTTTACATTTTTTTATCCTTTTTGATTTTTTTTTTTTTTTTGATAGAGTCTCCCTGTGTAGTTCAGGCTGGCCTTGAGCTTGTGGTCTATCCTCTTTAACCCCCAGAGTGCTGGGAGTTACAGGCATGCTCACCCATGCTCGGCTCAATCCTCCTTGATCTTATACCAGCTTTGATAGGTAGGCGGGTGCCATTCTCATTTTATGAAAGAAAATGTGTCAGAGAAGTTAACTGACTTGCTAGTGTTGCACAACTAACAAGAGTTGGGCTAGTCATACAGTGTAGGTCTTTTGACTCTCAGTCTAATGCTTTACCGCAGCATCTCACTTAAGTGTTTAATGAACACAAATAAAACAGTGTTCAAGAAATAATGTTCAAGCCAGTGGTGGTAGTGGTGGTACATGCCTGTGGTCCCAGCACTCAGGAGGCTGAGGCAGGAGGATCATAAGTTTGAGGCCAGCCCACCCTACAGAGCAAGAATCTGTCACAAAACAGACAGACAGACAGGTAGATAGATAAAAACAAAACAATGTTCGTAGTTTATGTCTTTTGACATTTGAGTAGATTTTTGCTCATATTAGTTGTAGGAAAATGTCTTGATTACTTTTCTTATTGCTGAGACAAAATACCTGACACCAGAGTTAAAAGAGAAAAGGTTTATTTTGGCTCTCAGTTTGAAGAGGTTTCAGTCCCCAGGCAGCTGTCTCCAAGGCAGGGTGGCCTGGCAGAGGGGCATTACAGAGGAGAAATAATCTATGGTGGAGCGGGCAGGAGGCAGCAGCGACAGCAGCTAGCATCCCTTTCCCTTTCATCCTATCCAGGCTACAAGCCTTTTTGGGTGGTGCTACCCAAACCCAGGGTGGGCCTTCCCATTATTCACACCCAGAACTATGCTAAACCAATCAGTTGACTGTTTTAGTCATCACACCCTTTAAATCATATTTACACACCCAAGATCCAAGCACCTCTGAATAGCCCCACATATGGATGCATAAAGCTTTGGGGGGACATCTAGATACAAACCATAACAGAAGAGTAGAAAAAACTTGTGGGAATCCATAAGGGTATTTGTGAGGAAGTTTAAATTTTGCCAGAGAGGAAAAGAACAGTAGAGCATTGAGAATGAAGAATATATGCTTGGAAGGAGAGTATAATTGAAAAGCTTCCCTTTTATCATGTTTTCTTTAGTCATCTTTTTTTTTTTTGGTGCTGGGGATTGAACTCAGGGCCTTGTGCTTACCAGGCAAGCACTCTAACCACTGAGCTAAATTCCCAGCCCTCTTTAATCATTTTGTATATGTGTGTGTGTGTGTATATAGATATGTATGTATGTGTATGTATATGTGTATATATATATGCCTACATATATATGTATATGTATATTGCAAATGGAAAAGATTGATTGTTCCTTTTAAGGAGTTGTTGATTGGAAAAAAATTATCTTTTTTTCAATAACTTTTCATTTGAACTTTATAGATTTATAGTTTCTATCTTCATCTCCATTTTATTCTTTTGCTTTGTGTGTGTAATAGTTTAGAATATGGAATGTTAAGACATGTTTATGAAACATTTTGTAAAGATAATTAGGTAATTTTTTTTAATATGTGTATATATACAGAAAAATTTTCTATCCACGAGTGAAACAGATCCATCTACTCTGGGAGTTTCTCTTCCTATTGATGAGAGGTTATCTGCCAAGGTAGGTGTGTAGGAGTACTTACTGTGGGTAGTAGTTTTCTGAGGCATCAGAATTATATTTCTAATTTAAGTGCAGACAGGTTACATCATTTTCCCATACTAGAGGGTATTTCTTTTTTAAAAAAAAATCTATGGAGTCTCTAGTTGTGCGGTTTAAAAAGCTTTTTGAATATACTAGTAATCATGTGATATATCGCTTTAATATGTTGATTCTTTTGTATGTGATTGTACTTAATTGAATATTCAGAATTTTTTTAGCATTAGTTTCTGAACTACAAAATTTATGCTGTGAACACAATTATCATTGAAACAAGTGGCTGTGAGAGTATAGTGAGCTTTTGTGAGGATAAGGGTTGGGGCTCTTTGAATGTATGCTTGTATTCGTATGTTTCAAGGGTGGTAGCAATAAAATACTTTGTGTAGACTCAATTTCCAAGATAGATCAATATATAAAACAAAAGGACAGTAAGTTTCAAAAGATAGTCCTAATTTCTTTAATGTTCTTTTAGATTATGTTGTTTCAATGACATTAGAAGTATTAAGAGTTCAAGAGCTTTTCCTAATGTAATATGTATATTTGTGTTCTAATAGAACAGTTATAATATTTTGTTGTGTATATAATTTTACCTTTTTGAGACCTTCTTTAATCTTGGGAAAAAATGTCTCACAGCAGGTGTTTGAGGAGTGGGTTGGGGAATTGGGGGGGGGAGTTGTCCTTGAGAAAGAATGTAACTGGGTCATATCTTTTTGGAAATGTGCTAAGGACACACTTCCTGACAGAGTTATCCTGTTTACTAATGGGAGAGATTAATTTATGAATGCTATTAGCAGGACATACCTAGTTTGTTTAGGTTTGTCTGGTTTTTTCTAGTACTGAAGAACTTATCTTACCTTTTTAAATGTAATCTCACTGGGGAAATTTAATTTTAGAGATCGGTTTTATGGAGTAATTTTTGTTTTTTATTTTTAAGTGATTGTTTTATATTGACAATTGGTATTGAATTTTATGTTGGCTATTAGTAAAGAAACCTAGAATTTGTGGATTCGTGGAGAACAGCCGTTTAGAAAATGCCACCTAATTTCTGTAATTACTGTAATATTAAGTGGAAATAGTCCATAATTAGAGATCTCATGTGTTAATGGACCAAAGCGTGCATATTCTCATGTGGCGAGAGAGATGTGGGGAGCTACAATGAAGGTCAGACCTTTTCCTTTTGCTCCTGTTCTTGTCATGATTTATATCCTTGAAATTATCAGTAAAGCTTGATTCTGGGTACGGGTTTTGATATTAAAATAATGTTTCCTGAAGTTGGAGTTAACATTGGTTTTGGTTTTTGATTTCTGTTTTAAGGAAAGGTTGAAACTTGAACGAAACAAAGAATACAATCAGTTTCTCAGGGGTAAGGAAGAATCTGGTGAAAAGTTCAGACAGATAGAAAAGAGCACTGAGGTGAGTTTTGCTTTTGAAGTTTTAATACCACAGCCTGAATATTTTGTACTTATTTGAAAAGCTTTTTCTATTTTAGATAAGTGACTTAGTTTTTATGTAAAAATTTGAAAAATTAAGCCAAACACAGGACATTTAAATATTTATTTTGGAAGTTTTATCTAATACTGAAGAACTTGTCTTTTAACATACAATCTCACTGTGAAAATTTCATTTCAGAGATCAGTTTTATGAAGTAATTTTTTTTTATTTTTACCAAGAACATGTATTTCTTTTATTTTTAAATTTTTTTTAATGAAGACAATTCCCATCCATCCGTCTATCTATCTATCTATCTATCTATCTATCTATCTGAGTTTTCGAAATTTTAGGATGGTTGATGTTACTAGATCCCAAACCTTACCACTTTCTTCTATGCTCTTTATGTTGAGGAAGAATTTAATTTGAAGTATTTTGAAGTAATATTGAACTGCGAAGATATGTTTAGTATCTCCTGGGATAGGAATTTGCATTTATTTTGCTTTCTTTCTTTCTTTCTTTCTTTCTTTCTTTCTTTCTTTCTTTCTTTCTTTCTTTCTTTTTTTCTTTCTTCTTTCTTTGAGTGCTAGGGATTGAACTCAGGGCCCTGCACTTGCTAGGCAAGTGCTCTACCACTTGAGCTAAATCCCCAACCCCTGTCTTCTATTTTTAAAGACGCTTATTCATTTTACTGATGCCTGTTTTTAATATTTAATGTTTTATTGCAAGATAAATTTTCCTTGAAGTTTTTTTCTAAAGAAAAGTTGTTTCTTATCAGTGCTTAAATGTCAGAGTTGGGAGTTTAAGGCTTTACTTATATTTTAAGGGATAGTATCTCATTGATTTCTTTTGTCTTTTTTAACTGAACAGTCCAAGAATCAAAGAAATAAAAATCCTGTTAGTCAAGTTAAATCTGATTTACCTCCACAAATACAAACATCTTGCCCATATTCTGAGGGTTCCAGGAAGGATGTCTTAACTCCTTCAGAGACCTATGAAGAGCTTCTAAACCGAAGACGACTAGAGGAGGACCAATATCGACAACTGGATGATGAAATTGAATTAAGGAATAGAAGAATTACTAAAAAAACTAATGAGGAAGTGGGTATTTCCAATACAAAACAACAAAGGTTTGCCAGCAAGGCTGGTGTTCCAGAAGGAAGATTTTGCAGGTTTCATGAGGATCCTGTTTTTGGTAGACAGTATTGGAGAACAGACCAAGATCCTGAAGTAAGCGAAGAAATGGATGAAAGGTTTAGATATGAAAGTGATTTTGATAGAAGACCTTTCAGACTGTACACAAATGACAGGTATCTACTACTTTGTTTTTTATTTTCGTATTTACTTAATATTATTTTTTATCAATATATTCAGGAGAAGCAGTTTCGTTTGATTTACCATGTAATTCTAAGATATTATCAGTTTTATAAAGCACTGCTATTTTATGTGCTGTCAGGGGTAAAAAAGTAAACAGGGGGTAGAGATTTAGCTCAGTGGTAGAATGCTCGCCTAGCAAGCACAAGGCCCTGAATTTGATCCCCAGCATTCCCCCCCGCCCAGCGCCAAAAAAAGTAAACAGCCAAGGTGGGGACCCTGTTATAAAGTTGAAAACCTGAAAGCTAAACCTTTCAGGTGAAAATAAATGGGAAATAAACATTCCCACAGAAAGCAAACTTCCACCAGGCATGGCGAGGCAGGAGGATTCAAAGTTTAAGCCCAGCCTGGGCAACTTAGTGACTTATGAGACTCAGTCTCAAAATAAAAAAAGACTGAAGTTGTAGCTCAGGATGAAGGTTCTGGGTTCAATCCTTAGCATCGCAAACAAATCAAAACAAAAATGAAATTTCAATGTCTCAAGTTTGGCACTGAATAGACAGAGTGAAAAAACCAAAATCTTCCCTGAGAATTTGAAGTGTGAGCCAGTACAAAGGTTCACAGTCTGAATTCATGCTGCCAGTAGTGTCCAGAACACTCTTAAGACAAGAATTCAGAGTGTCTTGATTGAGTGTCCCAAATGATTGGCAGGGGAAAAATAACTCCTCTGCAGTAACATGACTTAAAACCAGGTTGATGGCCATCCCAATTCAGATGTTAAAGTGTAGGGAAAAAAGAGACAACTTAAAATGGAGGACACATAGTTAATTCCTTCAGTATTCATATATTCTGAGTATCAATATATTTGTTTTCAAGTTACTTATTGAACATCTGTAAGCAAAATGGCATTATGTTTTAATGGATTTTCAGATGCTTTTCATTTTCTTTGAATGATTGTATTTATGGTAATATTTGCAGTTACTTTATTACAGTGAAGTCTTATTTTATTGTCATAGTCATCTTTCATACTGAAAACTTGACATATATTTACCTAACTTTTAGAGGTAGGAATATCACAGGGTCCCATTATTTGTCATTGACTTGTTAACTTGAAAGAGTTAAATTTAAATTTTGAACATTTCATGGGACCTGTTTCATTTATTAGTCCAAATAATTTACTCTTTTAGTATTTTAGAAAATTTTCTCAGGGATAATGCTGCATCTTTACTGTTCTAAATATGATAACAATATAAAGGTTTTACAGTTCTCTTTTACTCTTTGTATTCTATAGCTGTTACGTCCCATTCATACTTTTTTTTTGTACCGACGGTTGAATCCAAGGAGCATGAACACTGGAGCTACTTCCCCAACCTTTTAAAATTTTATTTTGAAACGGTATCTTGCTAAGTTGCCCAGGCTGATCTGAATTTGAGATCCTCTTGCTTTAATCTCCCAAGTAGGTGGCTACCACACAAGGCCACAATATTTTTTAATATTCATATTGGTTTAGGTAATTTGAGTGAAGGATTTAGAATTTTGAAATTCCCATTGTTGCTTCTCTGATCTGAATCTGTACTTCAAAAAATGCTCCAGGAGGCTGGGGATTTAGCTTAGTGATTAAAGTGCTTGCCTTGCAAGCACAAGGGCCTGAGTTCGATCCCTGGCACCACAAAAAAAAAAAAAAAAAAAAGCTCCAAATCCTGTAATGTACAAATGTCTCAAATCCTTGTACATGAAAATGCTTGTATCTGAAGGTAATCAAAGCTGCCTTAACTAAAAGAACTCTCAGTTGGAGAACTTCAGGTAATCTTGGCTCTTGATGATGTTTTCTTTGTCCATAAGAACGTTTTTCTTTTTTGTTTGCCTTTAGAATGTGACATATGCGTACTGTTTGAATTTGGAATCTTAAATATATGACTACTTATTTTTATATGTATTTTACTTTTTATAATTAAACCTTGTGATAATTTTATACATGAATTAGCAGATGAATTCTATTCTAGTGATTTGAGAACTGTCTTATTTTGTTATGTATCTTATAAATGAAATGAACTTTTTATATCAACTTCTCCAATTAGCATTTTGAGAATAAGTATGTAATTGAGTTCTCAAGAATTGCTGTTTGAGGATTTGGCTTAGTGGTAGAGCACTTGCCTAGCAAGCGCAAGGCCCTCTGTTCGGTCCCCAGCACCAAAAAAAAAAAAAAAAAAAAATTGCTGAGGCAGAAGGATCACTAGGAGTTCAAGGCTACATAGTGAGTTCAAGGCTAGTCTGAACTATATGGTGAGGTCCTGTCTCAAAACAAAACAAAACAAAAAACCCAAGTAAAAGTCCCCATATGTGTGTGTGTGTGTGTGTGTGTGTGTGTGTGTGTGTGTGCGTGCGCGCGCATGCGTGCACGCATGTGTATAGTTAAACATTAATGTATTTCTTCAAAATGTAGGTCATATTAGCCAGGTGTGATGGTGTACACCTGTAGTCTCAGCTCTTTGGGAGGCTGAGACAGGAGGATCCAAATTTCCAGGCTATTTAGTGACTTAGTAAGACTATCTCAAAAGAAACAAGAAAATAAATTTAAAAAGGCTGGGGATGTAGTCAGTACAGAGGCCTTGGGTTAAATCCCCATTACTGAAAAAAAGGGGAAAAAAAAAGAGAGAAAGCAAAGAAAAGAAGTCATGTTACTCCCATTTTGTTAATGTATCAACTCTCATGTCTTCAAATGTTAAGATGTTTCACATAGGTCTTGATGGTAATTGGGGTTATTTCCAGCCCCATCCCCCCAAAATTTCAAATCATTCAAAAATTCGTGTTTATTTAATAGGCAGAGTGGCTAGTAGGATAAATGACTCTTTATTAGGTAAAAATTTGAGACTAATGTGCAAAATTAATTTTCTTCGTTTTTCTGAGTTTCTGTTTTTTTCCTCCTCTTTCTAAAGTTAGTCTCTGATAAATTCTATACTTTGTGTTTTTGGCCTTGGCTTCTAATTACCCTATACACTTTTTAATGTACAATAATTTATTTAGTTAAAGATGGGAAAGCAAACATTTTCTTCAAGAAATAATACTTTAAAAAATTCATACCATGAATTTCTGGCAATATTTTCACATAAATAAAAGGTGGTTAGCCTGTGAGTGACAGTTGCATTTTGTGTATTTTATTTATTTATGCTTACTAATTTGAGTAAAATTTATAATGTTCTGGGTACTTCTGTAGTTGAATTAATAGTATGCCTTATGATTCTTTGAAATTTACACTCTTAAAACAGTCATCCTTTATTAACGTGAGCTCTAGAAGTTAATGTTACCTTATGTTTTATTTTAGCATTAATGTTAGTAAGTAAAAGAAGTTTTTAGCATTAAAATGCTGTTTTTAGTTTCTGTGTGATTAGTGTGCTTAGTACTTTCATTTTACTTAAATGTTGATATTTGCTGTTTATAATTAGTAGCCATTTAATACAATTCTGAAATAGTGCTCCCTCTGAAGTTGGAAATTTCTGTTAGCCACAGGGATGTTGTGTTTACTTAATGTAGAATATTCTTTTAAGCTTCATGTATAAGACATAAGTGGGGAGAAATGGCTTATTAGAATTTCAGTTACCTAACTTGGTGTTACTTTTTCTTCTTTTGATAGTTTAATGGGTAGGCCATTTAAAAAATTGTTTTCCTCACTTTGAAGATAGAGTTGAAAATAGAAAACACTGTTGTTAAAGTTTCAAGAACTGAAAACAATAAGAAAAACATTTCAGAATTTTTCTTTAATTTTTATAACAGTAATACCTTTAATAGCAGAATTCATTGACAAGAGAGAAAATTTTGATATGAGGCAAAGTAATATAGCTACTATTATTATCAATTAGATGGTTTCTTCTAAGTAGGGAGAAATTGAATTCTTCTTTCCAATGTGCTGTATCAATATAGGAGCAACAGATGGTAAACGTTTTATTTTCATAATGTATTATTGATAATGTAAACATTGTGAAATTACTTCTGAAGTAGGGTGGCTTATTAAGGAAAAAGGAAAAGGTATTCATTGTGCTTTATTCCTATTTAAATTAGATGATTGAAAATACTTTGAATGGTTTCCTTTACTTTTTTTTTAGATTTTTGAGGTAGGGTCTCGCTATGTGTTTGAGGCTGACCTTGAACTCACTATATAGCCTAGGCTGGCCTCCCAGCTCCTGATTTTAGCCTCCCACATGCTGGGATTATAGACATGTGCCACCAGACCCAGCTTACTTGGTTTATTTTTGAAGAGAGTTTAAAAAAATTGATGGATTAACTTTGGGTAAACTTGGTTTCGTGTTTGTATCTGGGTTATTAGGTCATTAAGATTTTTACCTCATCAGCTAGAGTTGTTGACTCATGTCTTTTTAAGGAAATAGGAAAGGAGAAAAAGAGAAATCATTTGGCAGTTATTTCATTCCCTCAACTATATTCTGATTTGCATTTAAAGGAAGCAAAGTTTCTCCTTTATGAAGCCTGTCCTTTTCTGGCAAAACTCAATGAGTTGGGGATTTAGTTCAAGTGTTAGAGCGCTTGTCTACCAAGCACAAGGCCCTGAGTTTGATCCCCAGCACCCCCCAAAAAACAAACAAAAACAAACAGTAAACAGACTAGTGGGTTGAGGTGTGGTAACTGAGCAATGTATTTAAAACCATAAAATATATAGATAGATTGCTTCTGAGTCACAGGCCAGAGTTTTCTTTTACCTACGGTCATAGTTTTAATTTGATGTGCTCTAATAGCTAAACAGAAAGGACTTCCCAGGAACAAACTGGACCTATTCTGAATCCCTGGATTTTGATTGGAATCATACTGTTCTTAGATACTTAGTGAATACATTAGTTTTGTGTATTATCATTAGGGAGTAACCCTGTAATGGTTTGAAAAGTCGTTGATGGATAGTTAAGAATGATTAAATGCTAAATTTATTAGAAGCTTGGGGAAAGCTGCTTTATTAAAAGGAAGTTTAGTAATTGGAGGAAATTCTATAAAATAATAGGAATATTTTTAAAATAGAGAATAAAGTAGCTGACTTTAGAAACTATAATTGGGTTTTATAGCTCAAGTTCTCTTCCTTTTTTAATATATTAGTAACTTTAAAATATTTATTAAATCTCTATTTGTAAACAGCAATTCTTAATTTAACAAAGCTAAGTACAATCATCATTTGTTTCATAAAGCTGAATAGGATACTTTAACATGTCATGATCTTTTAAGTAAAAGCAAAAGATTATAGGTTCTGAAGACCATAGTATTATGATCTTCTTAATGAAATGCATATTTCTAGTCTTTTTCTTGACCTCCTGATATTTCTTGCATGTTGATTTTATTATAATTGTTAGTGACAGGTAGCTTTTATAATCTTGTTAATGATTTCTTCAGTGGAAGGTACACCTTAGAACTTCTTTTATGTGGAATCTATACTGGGAAATCTTTGTGGTTTTACTATAGATTTTAGCAGAGACCTTGGTGTTATACATAAGTAAAATCACTTGTTAAATTTCTTTTTTTTTTAATTTTATTTTAAACCAAGAACATGTATGGTACATTCTACATACAATGGTCACATTCATTACATTTATTCTGTACCTATACATGATGTATCTTGGTTCTCCCCCCTCTCCCGCCTCCCCTCTGCACCCTCCCTCCCTATTTACAGCAGGTTCATTCATCATTTTCCATATTTTCCCATTCCTCTCTCTCCCCTGTTGCCTTTCTGCTTTTCCCCTTCTTTCCTTCTAGTACTCCTCTCCTTGAACTTTGAAAATGACTTCTTGGGTATATAGTGCTTGCTTTCCTAAGTTGTCCTCACATACGGAAGAGCCTTTGAAACATTTAAGTGTGGAGGCATTGATATAGCTATATAAGGATTAGCCAGAATTGTAACTCCAAATATTTTCTTTAGTCAGCTTAACTGAAAATGTAGGAAGCCACAAGCTCTTTAGTAAAAGTTTTTTCTTTGGCAAATTTTATAAAAATGTTTTGTATGTCTAGATGGCCTTTAGTTCTAGAATTCCTAGTTATGCTTTAAAAAATTTGTACCTTTAAATTTCTCTAAAGTTTTTATTGATACTGATACTGCTTTGTCACATAAACACATTTACTTATGTGTGTTGTGTGATGGGTTCCCAAGACCACTCCTGGGTTTAATGACTATCTAGGAAGACATCATAGGATTTGCGTATAGTTGTAATCATGGCTGTGATTTATTGCATCAAAAAGATAGAAAGCAAAATCAGCCAAGGGAAAAGGTGCATGGGACGAAATCAGAAGGAAAGGAGACTTGAGCTTCCCAGACCCTCTCCCAGAGAAGTCACACAGCAGATGCTTAGTTCCCCCAGTACTGGATTGTTGACAACAGGAGGAAATTTCTGCTAGGAAGCTCATTTAGATTCAGTGCCCAAGGTTTTTATTGGAGGCTGGTTATATGAGCACCCTTTTCTTATGTACTAGAATTCCTCAGTGCCTGCAGGTATTTTAGCATGAACTATATTGTTTGTGCAAATAGTTTAGCAGTAGTGAGCCACTGTTTTTTGTTTTGTTTTGTTTTGTTTTTTGTTTTTTGTGACAGGATCTCACTGTATATTTTAAGCTGGCCTTAAACTCACTATGTAATCCAGGCTGGCCTTGAACTCATGTTTATCCTCTTGCCTCAGCCTCTCGAGTGCTGAGATTACAGGTGTGTGCCAACATTCCTGGTTCTGAGCCATTCTTACTAGTTATTGGAATGGTGGGAACTCTCCTAAAATCTGTGTTCCCAGATGTCAGCCAAGGGCTATCTGTACGAGGAGGCTTTTCTAAGGATATGCAATCTCTCCCTGCTCTGTTTCTTTGTTTAATTATTATTATTATTATTATTATTATTATTATTATTATTATTATGACTTTTCGAGACAGGGTCTCCCTATGTAGTTCAAGCTGGTTTTGAACTCACTGTGTCACCCAGTGTACCCTTGAACTAATGGTGATCTTCCTGCCTCAGCCTCCCGAGTGCTGGATTTCAGGTGTGTGCCACCATGCCCAGCTCTGCCTGCTCTATTAAATCTTCTGCACATGTGTATTTTATAGATCCAGTATAACTAAATTTGGCTGCCTGGCATTGTTGACTGTAAGTTTGAAGTTTTGAGTTTACATTTACCTGTGCTTTCAGTAGTAGATTTAGAAAATGGCACTAAAACTGTTGTGTCAGTTTAAAAGAAAGTATTTAGACTTTAGGTTAGGTAAAACCAGGCCTTTTTTTGATAAACTGAAGTAAATTTGAAATTCTTTTTAAAATGCCCCATTGAGAGCTTCGTTTTAGATATGGATAAGAAATGGAAGCCATTCACATGTCATGCCATGACATTAAAATTATTCAGATTAAAATCCAGATAGTTTTGTTTACAAATGATTTTGACAGTGGCTTGCATGATGGAAACAGTAGAGAAAGAATTTTATGTACTGGTTCTAGCAGAATGAAAAGTTCCTTTTCTATTAAAACTGAATATTACCTGTTTTATTAATCTGATATGAAATTCATCTAAAATACTGATTAGTAGTTATCTTAGGTACTTTCTTGATGCTGAGACACAAGATTTGACTCTCACAACTCTGAGAAGGAAAGGTTTATTTTGGCTCAATATGTAGAGGTTTCAGTCAGCAGGCTCCCAGGCAGGGAGGCATGGCAGAGAAGAAACCACTAATGGCATGGCAGGTAGGAAGCAACAAGGGATCAAGGGAAGAAGAGGGATATAAATACATATCCTTTCAGCCCGTTCCCCCAGTGACCCACCTCTTCCCACCAGGCTTCACCTCCCGACAGCCCACCCAGCTATAAACCCATCAGTGGACTTAATCCAGTGATGAGTATCACACACCAATGATCCAGCCACCTCCCAAAAGCCCCACCTGTGAGTACATGAGGTTTTGGGGGACATCTAGATATAAACCATAACAGCAGTTTAACAACCATATTTCTTTTAGTCTTCTTGAGAAAGACAGTCTAGTTTGAGTAACTCAACAGCCACATAAGGAAATAGGACTTAAGAAATGCTGGTTTTCATGGATACTAATAAGTATTAGAAGAAAGAAAGTTATGTTCATTTCTGAGGCCTGAGAAATTAAACTAAAAAAAAAAACAACAGTGTTTGCCAAATGGAAAAAGACAATGTTAATTTAAAACGTTTTTCATTATTATTTTCTAAAATAGTTTTAAAAGAAGAAATTAGAAAAATATTTTTAATCTTTTCATTTCTGTACTTGTAAGTAAAGAGAGCTGATTGTATCTGCCCTGAAATTGTCTTATTTGTTCATGCTTTCTATTTAGATTTTGGTACCATTTATTGTTTCATGTTACGTATGTGTTAGCAGATGTTATGGTTTTCTATATTTGATTTAATGTATTGGTAAGACTGCTGCTATATTTTTAAGTTAAGGATTTTTAAGTTAAAGGTTTGTATATACAGTGAAATAATTCCTAGAATTTATGAATTTTAACTTGAAAAATCTCATTTTGAGTTCTAACTACAGTCTTCCTGAGTGCAGGGACTGTGTATACTCAGTGCACAGAGCAGTACTCAGCATGTAGGAGTTGCTCAGTTACTCACTTATGAAATGAATGATAAAAAGTCTTATCTTGCCTTAATTTTAAAAATGTTTTGTTTGTAATTTGAAATAAGATTTCTAGAAGTTATATTGAAATAATTTATAATAATCTGCTTTAAAAACATACTAAAAGGTGTGGGGTGTGTGGTTCCTACTTAGTATATGCAAGGTCCTGGATGCAATTCCCCAGCACTGTAAATCAAACTAAACTAAACCAAACCAAACCAAACCAAAGCAAACCAAAAAACCCCTTTTAAACTCTTAATGTATGTTATTAACCAGCAGATCATACTTGAAACAAATCTCATTTGATTTAATTTTAGAATACGATTACAGTAAAACTGCATTATAACACTCTGTTCCCTTTAATGTTTCCAACATCAAATGTTAAAATCCTAAAGAGATGAGAAGGTCCACTGTATGTGGAACATGCTCTATAAGATAATATGTTTTTAAGGATGCATGGGAAAGGACGAGGGGACGTACCTCCTGTGGAGAATGATGGTGATGTCGTAGAACAGTCAAACACACGAATTTCATCTGCTGGAAATAAAAGGTATAGTATGTGATCTAAATTCTGCCCTTCAGTCACTACACTGTGAAACAGCACCTACCCTAAAACTAGTTTATTGAAAAAGTAGAAAGGTACAGTATATTAATTGTCTTCCTTACTAGTGAGAAAGGAATTAAAGTGAAAAACAAAAAAGGAGGAGGTAGTAGTAAATGACAATTTATAGTACTTTACAGCATTATTTTAAAGAGTAAGTTTTTGGTTATGAAGCATGCCCAAGGTGTTCTGAGTAGACCTCTATCATTACAAACCATATAAATTTGTTTGAAAAAGGACAGCTATACATATAATTTAATGGAGTGAAATAAATTTAAAATATCTTGGGGATCATCATGATGATGGACTTTGAAAATATTCCTGCAGTGTGAATTTCTCTTTCAAAACTTTTTGATTTTCAGCTTATTGAGTAGATCATTTTTTAATGTTTCTTTTATAAGTTAGTTCTTTTGGAAAGACAGGAAATAACTTCATAGCTTTTTAATTTTGATGCTTTCTGTGTCACATATAAGAATAAGTGCTTCTAATCTATAGTATGTAATGAAGATATTTTTGTCATATGTCAAACACGGTGTCTCTTATAATGCATAAAGAATACTTGAAAATAAGAGAATTTACCATTTGTTTCTAATTAAATTTTCCTTGAGGGAATTATTTTTTCCTCTTGTTTCTATCTTCAAGGAAGTTTTTTGTGGTGGGGATTGAACTCGGGGCCTTGTGCTTGCTGGGTAAGCACTTTACCGCTGAGCAAAATCCTCAAACTCAAGGAAGTTTTTTTAAAGAGATAATTTCCTTTTCTAAGTATGGGCTTTGGTTATAGTTTCTCTTTTAGGATTTATTATATACACTTATATCCACTTTTATTACTGGATAACCACTCAGAAAAAGGATTTTATTTTTCTGAACCTTATAGAGCCAGTGAAGCAGGCTGAAGAAAAAGGCTTATTTATGTATGTATGTATGTATGTATGTATGTATGTATTTATTTATTTATTTATCAAAAAAGCTTCTTTATAACTTTGCTTTATAGGTAGGTTGGCCTGGTAGCTCAGGCTGTCATCAAAATTGAGATTGTCCTGTCTCAGCCTATGAAGTGCTGGGATTTCAGGTGTGTGCCACCACACCCAGATAAAAGGTTATATTTTTATAGAGCCTGAATACATTGGTATTTTACTGTATAAAGAAAGAAAATGCCATGATCATGTGTATATCTATATATCTATATATATCATCATTATATTATATAACATCATGATCATATATATGATCATCACACACACACACACACACACACACACATATGCACGCAAGGGTATCAGAGATGCGTGTGGGGGAGGAAAGGGTAAAGGGCTGAAAAAAAATTAAGATGTTATATACATATACCAACTTTCCACAAGGAATGTAAACATTATGTACTACACATATGCACTAATAAAATAAAATTTAAAAAATATGGAAATACTGTACTGTCCATAGTACTTTGAAAGGCAGTAACCTGTATCTACATTTTACTCAAGTTTTTGCTTCCTAAAAATTATCTGGGTATAAATTAATACTCTTTTTCTCTTTGTTTTAGTGCTCGAGACAATGAACCATCCAAATTGGCTAATCAAGATATTTGTAGTCCTTTTGCAGGGATGCTCTTTGGTATGTACAAAATTTCCAAATGATTAGACTTCTGTAGAGTATTGTATGAAAGATCTTTAATGAGAACTCAGTGTTATAATACTACTTTTACTAATCATAGAAAACATTTATCAAGTGCTTACATTATAATAGGTACCATGCTGAACATTTAATATGGACCATATAGTTCTAAATATAATTTTAAAGCTAAATAACTTAGTAATGTACTTTCTTTACATTATTGTAATCAAAGACAACATCAGGTTTTATGTTTCCATGTTTTCCTTTGGTCAATGTCCATGTATGATTTTAAAAGTCATTAACATACAAAAAGTTCTTTTATCAGTCCATTTAACAAATTTTATATTAGAATAATTTTCAGAGTTTATGATTTTGCCTCATTTTTGCTTTGTGTTTCATGTACTGGTAAAAATTTTCGATTCAGCTGTAAAGTGCTCCAAAAATATTTTTTTTTTGGTAAAAATTCTTGTGCTGGGGATATTCTCAAATAGTAACTATGTGCATGTAATGTGTAGTGTTCAAATAATAAGCCATTAATTAATTTCAAAACAACATCATAAGAATGCCCATGCATCAAAGAGTTTGCACTTTTTCTGGTACAGACATATATTCATAGGTGTAATCATTAGGCAAACATTTTATATAATTTTATCCCATATTTGTGCCATTTTCCTTTGATATATTGGCAAAAATGCAGACATCCTTGCCATAAAATCATATGTTCATCTGTCATTACATTTTTCCAGGTTTTATTTCATTCTTGAATGTGCTGAGATTCTGGGCTCTGCACATTATATTGTCGGAGAAATGTAAACATTTCAAAATAGCCAAAAAAATGATTTTGTTTCATGGAATTCTTTGTATGTCTGTTGGAATACATATTGTTTTCAGACCAATATAATCTAATATCTAGTAATGATACTATCCCCATAATTAATAATATACCTAAACAAATTGTCATCTCATTAATTATAACAGATTCCAAGCTTTGCTGAGTTTTCTTCTTTTTGCACTAACACTGCATTGTGGGGCATATGTTTCTTCAACTATAATTTTGAGTATATTACTGGGTACAAATAATTTATACAACAAAAGGATCGCCCAAATTAATATTTCTTTATTAGAAGCTCCACATTTCTCAGTTTTTTTTTTTTTTTTGGAGACAGGGTATCATTATGTAGTTCAGTGTGGGCTTGAACTGACTGTGTAGCCCAGGCTGGCCTTGAACTTGTGGCAGTGCTTCTGCCTCGGCCTCCCAAGTGGTGAGATTACAGGCATGTGCCACCACACCTGGCTTCTCAGTTCTGTATGTTCATGTTCTATCGTATGTCTTTGTATTATCAGCTGCTATTCTTCCTCTTGATCTTCTAGATTCATATCCACATCTGCCCTATGTTCATTGAATGTATTGGCCACAAGATTACATTCTTCTGTTCCCGGAGAGGCAGAACCAATGTAATCAAAATGGCTATACTTCCAAAATTGATATTCAGTGTAATGCCAATCAAAATTCCAATGTTCTTTACCCAACTGGAGAAAACAGTCTTAAAATTTATGTGAAATTAGAAGAGACCCAGAATAGCAAAAGCAGTCCTTGGTAGAAACAGCAAACTAGGAGCCATCATAATCCTGGACCTGAAGTTATGTTACAAAGCTAGTGTGATAAAAAATAGCATGATACTGGCAGAAAAAACAGATGTGAAGATCAGTGGAACAGAACAGAGGATGCAGAAACAACCCTGGGCACATTCAACTATTTGATCTTTGACAGAGGTGCCAAAAACATACACTGATATTGGGAAAACTGGCTATCCACATGAAGAAGATTGAAGCTGGATCTCTATCTCTCACCATGTACTAAACTAAAATAAAAATAGATCAAAAAACTGAATGTTAAAACAGAAACAGTTAACCTGCTGGAAGACAAAATAGGTCAGACTCTTGAAATCAGAGACATAGGCAAATACTTTCTGAATAGAAGAACCTGGCTACACAGGAAATAGTTCTGAGAATCAACAAGTGGGATCATGTCAAATAAATAATCTCTTCACAGCAAAAGAAACAGCCAACAGAGTAAAAAGGCAACCACAGAATTGGAAAAATATTTTGCCAGCCATTCCTTGACAGAGGACTAATATCTAGAATATATAAAGAACTCAGAAAAATTAGACCCCCCCAAAAGTAAAAGACCCATTCAAAAAATGGGCACGTGAAATTTAGACACTTCACAGAAGAAGTACATATGGCCAATAAATACATGACGAAATGCTCAACATTGCTGGCCATTAGAGGAATGTGAATTAAAACAACACTGAAGCGAGGCCTAGTGGTGTACATCTATAATCCTAGCACTTGGGAGGCTGAGACAGGAGGATCACTGAAAGTTCCAGCCAGCCTGCGTTACATAGTGAGTAGTTGAAGACCAGCCTGAACTACATAGTGAGACCCTGTCTCAAAACAAAAACCAAAACCACACACACGTACAGAAAACAAAACAAACAAAACAACATTGATATTTCACCTTACCCCTGAAAGAATAGCTATCATGAAGAAATCAAATAATAAATGCCAGAAAAGCTTGTGTGCAAAAGGAATTCTTCTGCACTGTTGGTGGGAATGTAAACTAGTACAACCACTATGGAAATCAATGTGGAGAGTCCTCAAAAAACTGAAACTAGACATTCCATTGATCCCTCTATTTCCCTTCTAGGTATCATCCTGAAAGAGTTAAAGATATCACATTACAGTGATACATGCATACCTATGTTTATACGTAGCAGCACAATTCATAATATCTAAATCTTAGAAGCAGCCTGTATGTCCATCAGCAGATGACTGGATAAAGAAAATGTGGTTTTTACACATAGTGGAGCACTATTCTGCCATAAAGAAAGATAAACGAGTCATTTGTATGAAAATTTCTGCACCTTGAGACTACAATGTTAAGTGAAATAAAGCTTAAGTATTACATGGTTTCTCTTATATGAGAAACCCAAAGTATAAATAAAGAGCAAAATAAAAGATAATAGAAAGTAGTAGGGAGATAAGATTTTTTATGAAAGGGGAAGAGGATCAAGAGATGCAGGGAAGGGGGAAGGAGTGAAGGGATAGGAGATGAAAAAATAATTGTGTTTTGTACATATACCAACTCTACACAAGTACATGTAAACATGTACTACAAACATGTAAAAACAAAATGGAGTCAAGAAATAGGGGGAAACAGGAAGGGAGAGAGGATGAAAAGTAGAATTAAGGTCCATCATATACATGTACTAGCTTTTCTCTAGTAGACTACATGTACTACAAACTTGTACAGTACTAATAAAACATGTACTACAAACTTGTACAGTACTAATAAAAAGGAAATGGGCAAATGAAATGAATAGCCCCTTCTGAGAAGAAGTTCAAATTGCCAATGAAGATAGGAAAAAATTTTCAACATCTCTGGCCATTAAGACATGCAAATTAAAATGCTAAGATTTCATCTTATACCAGGAAAATTGGGCAATCACCAAGAAATTAAGTAATGGTATGGCATGACTGTGGTGAGAAAGGAATGCTCCTATATTGTTGGTGGGAATGTAAACTGGTACAACCACTATGGAAATCAGTATGTAGATTTGTCAAAGAACTAAAATTAGAAATTCTGTTTGTGTCAGCTATTCCTCTTCTAGATATCTTCCCCAAAGAGCTAAGGATATATTACACTCATACCATGCATACCAGTGTTTATAGCAGCACAATTCATAATAACTAAATCCTGGAAGCTGCCCATACATCCATCAACAGACAAATGGATAAAGAAAATATGGTATCTGTATATAATGGAATACTACTGTGCTGTAGAGAAGGATAAATTTGAGATATTCGTAGGAAAATGGATGCATGTAGAAAATGTTAAGTGAAATAAATCAGACACACAAACTTAAATACCATATGGTATCTCATTTAAGTAAGGCAAAGTACAAATTGAAAGCAAAAATAAAGGCTTGCTAGAAGGAAACAGAGAGATAGATCTTTTGCAAATGGGAAGGGAGTCTAGGAGACCAAGAGCAAGGGGAAGGGGGCAGGAGAAGGGGAAGTAAAAATATTTAAGATGTGTCATGTACGTGTACCGTATAATCACAATGAATGTAGACAGTATATGTTGTAGTCATGGATTAAAGATAACAGCAACACTAATGAAAATAGGAAAAGATTTAGAGAGGGAGGGAGGAAAGTGGGTGGGGAGAAGAAAGGGATTAAAAAAGAATCAAGATGTTATGTACATGTATCCATTCCTTAAGATAATGTAAAACTCATGTACTGCAAACATGTACTAATTAAAAAAACCCCACACTTACTACATCCCACTTTCTGTGGTTAGAAATCTGATCACAATTTAGTTGGATCCTTTATTCATGGTCTCAGGAGGCTATAATCCGGGTGTTAGCCAGGCTGTGTCCCTCTCCCCTTTTATTAGTATGTGTTTATGATACACAGAAAATACATTTATCATGGGAGAATTGGTACATATACATACTGCATCTTGACCCTTTTAAAATTTCCCCTTCTTCTCCTCTGTCTTGTCACTAATTCAGACTCAGAAGGTTCACTTGAGATTTGGCCAGCCTGAAGAAGACACCTCATTGTGGAAATGTCTGAACATGCTCTTATGCTCACATGCTGCTCAGTCATGCACACCTATGTGGCAGTCCTCAGGACTCTAGCCTGCCCATGCCTGCAGCAGTCCTCAGGCGCTTAGTCTCCACACACCCCATACCAATATACGCAATAGTAGCCATGTGCCAGTAGTGACCTTGGTTGTGTAAGTTACACCGGTTAGCATCGACTGTGGTTATATCAGTTATTTACACTGAGACCCAGGAGGTGCCCTTGCACTGAAATCTTGCTGATTGGGACTTAGTGTCTACTGGAAGTCACTCCTTCACAACCTGAATCATGCATTTTTCCCTATATTCTCTCCCTCTGGTCTTTCCCCTCATCAGATCCCCTTTCCATTCTTTCAAAGAAGGATAGGATCCATTGATCTTTGTATTTTTTAAAAATCACAATTTCATTAATTTCTGCTCACATATTTATAATTTCTTTTCTTCTTTTAGTTTCAGATTTGGATTGTTCTTGTATTTCTAGGACTTCAGGATGCACCTGGGCTGTTTTTCATCCAGAGTAGTGGTGGCAAACCAATGGCACACGTGCTGCAGCTGGCTGTTTGTTATTATTGAAAGCTCTAAAAATTTTGCCATCACTGATCTAGAGGGTGGAGTGGGGAAGAATCTGTTGCCACATTGCGTATTCAAGTGTTTTGTTGAATTAATTTCTTTTGATTCTTAGGGCTGCAATTTTTTTTTTTTTTTTTGTAACTACAGGCTGAGTAGAGGCTCCTCACTGTTCCTAGAGATCATCTGCTGGTTTTGAACATGTGGCCTTCCTTACCATGGCTGCTCACTTTGTACTGCCAGCAAGGAGAATTTCTAAACTCAGGGAAGGCCCATTCCCTCTTGTAAGGGCTTTTATCTGAATATATCAGATCCACCTAAAATGCTCTCCCATTTGGTTATTCCAAACTTAATTGATTTGTCAATTAATTACGCCTGCAAATTTCTTTCACCTTTCCATGTCCTGTTTTTTAGAAGTAATTTGTAGGTCCTACTCACTAACTTGAGGAGAGAAGATTATAATGAAGGAGTCGGCACCAGGAGGAGGAAACTCAGAGGAGCCATCTTCAGATTTTGCCTACCCTAGTTACATTTCTTTGTTATTAAGAAACAATTTGATCTTCTTGAGGTCTTTTTTGTGTGTGTGTGTGATACTAGGGATTGTCTCCAGGTTCTTCACACTGAGCTATGTTCCCAGCCCTTTTTGAGGCTGTTTTTAAGCTTAGCTAGGGACATGTAGAGTACTGTTTATTCCAGAGAATAGTTTAGCCTTGCTACTATAGAGTTAAACTGTATGGGGTCTTCCCTGATAGTCCTGGGGGGGAGGGTCACTGAGAACTCTATACTAACTGACTGCAACTTGAATTTTTATCTTTTGTTTCAGGTCTGCAGAATTTTCAGTTCATGTGTTCTCCTTAGTGTTTTGCTCCTCCAAATAGAATTTCTGTCTGAATACCTAGACTAGTACACAGTGGAGTATGAAAGGCACACTTTATTTTGGATCTTTGCTCCAAACTTCCAGCCATCTTATTTTATTTTTTGAGACAGTATCTTGCTATGTAGTTTAAGCTGGCCTTGAACTCACTACATAGCCCAGGCTGGCCTTGAACTTGCAGCAATCCTATTGCCTCAGCCTCCCAAGTGCCGGGATTACAGATGTACACCACCACACCTGGCCTACTTTCAGCCATTTTAGCTTTCCTCAACTTTGATCTTTTCTCACTTTATTTTTTGTGATGCTGGGGATCAAACCCAGCATCTCACGTATACTAACTGTGCTCTGCCTCTGAGCCATGTTGCCCTCGCCAACTTCCTCTTTACTCACCTCAGCTCGGTTTCTTGGCTCTCTTTCCCTATGTATGTGGTCTGGAAGTTGCATTTGGGCAGAAACTAGGATGATTATAGGACTTTATTTTCTTTCAGGTATTATAGTCCTGTGCTGCTTGTTGTCTAATGTCTAAAAAATTATATATTGCGGCTCCATTATATATTTTTCTTAATTTTCTAGTTATTTACAGTGGTAACCCATTCTGTGCTTGTTAACCCATCATGGTCAAAAGTGGAATGGAGGCCTACTTCGATTTTGAAACAGTGTTACTAACCCTAACTCCTCTGTGCTTAATGGGCAAACTAGATCCTATATACCCAGTATGGTTGAGAGACCAATAATTAAGGCAGTAGACAAATTTCTGATTTTGAAATCCTGTGATTTACGTACTTTTCCAGTCATGCCTATCTAGATTGAGAGGTTATTTTTTTGGCTCTCCTTTGTGTAATAATGATCTTCTCTGGACCTAAAAGTTTTAATCAACTGGATTTTTACATAACTGATATCACGTGGAGAGGTTTTTTTTCCCCTGTAGATTTTTGTTTGTTTTTTGTTTTTTGAGGCAGGGTCTTGCTATGTAGCTCAGGCTGGCCTTAAACTCCAGGTGATCCTCCTACTTCAGCCCCTCCAAGTGCTGGGATTGCAGGCACCATGTGTGCTACCACACCTGGCTCCCTGTAATATTGAAGTAGACATTCAAGTGTTTTGCTACCAGCATGATTAGTATATAGCATTTTACAATGGTTAATCTTAAGTGTGATTGGATGTACTGAGTAGGGAGAAGGTAATTGGGAAGAGAAGTTAGGAGGGTATTGTTGCAATTTAGGTGAAGTATAGAGAGAACCTAACCAAGATTAACAGAAAGAAAGGGGCCTTATATGAATTGAGTAAGAGGGTGAACATGAAAGTTACAGTGAGATGTTGCAGCTGCATTACAAGGGCCACTAGCAGATAACAAAGAGGGACAGTTGGTTTTGAAGGATTTATTTGGATGAAACTTGTTAAAGGGTTTATGAAAAATATTAAGTGGAGATATTAACCACATTATTGGCAAAATAAGGATAGTGTGGAGGTTAATTCATTGTCAACTTGGGCGAGAATGCCCAGCTGAATTCAGTCAGCATGGTTCTGGGCGTGGAGGACTCAAGGAGGATTGTTGTCAGAACGGGATAAAAGGAGAGCAGAAGGGACGAATTCAGCTGATATTCCTTGGGGCTGATTTTGCTTGCAGTCGCAAAGGGTGGCTGCTGTTGTTTTTTGAGGAGCTCTGGTCTTGGTCTTCGCCTTGAGTTTGAGTGTTGCCTCCTGGCTTCGAGCGTAGATTCTTCAGCTTCCAGCACCGGCCTTCAGGCCTCTACCCAGGCTCTTTAGCCTCTAGCACCTCCCAGCCCAGATCCCTCAATCTTTCATGGCAGATCTTTTGGCCTTTTGATGTAGACTCTCAGGAGACATTACTGTGAGTTCCAGGCCTTCAGCTGGATTCTCTGGATCTGTAGTGCACAGACAGACCTCTTGCACTCTTCCATGTTTGACTCTGTGGGCAAATAGTAAGCTGATCTTGTAAATTTCTGTGTCCTGCATTAAATCTGATTCAGAGCATGTGTAGTCTTTGAGGAGCCTTGCCCCAGCCCTGCAAGCTGTTGTAAGCACTGACAAATAAAAATGGGGATTAGAAGGTTTTGACTAAAGGTGGAGACTTGGGAGTTATTAGCGTATTTTATGTTTGACTCATGATGCAAACTCATAAATTAAAGTACTGATACATGTGAGTTATTCCTTCTGTACTACTTGTATATTTAGTACTCTTTGATATAATGAAAAAATGAATTTTTAAAAGTTTTAGTTTCGTGATATTTAAGAGTTAAGACTAGATTTTTTTTCTTAACAACATCCAGGAGGTGAAGATCGAGAACTTACTCAGAGAAGAAAAGAGAAATACAGACTAGAATTATTGGAACAAATGGCTGAGCAACAGAAGAACAAGAGACGGTAATGAAAGGTTTGCATTTAATACAAATGTTTTGAATTTAAAATGTATTTAGTAAAATGACATGATTGTAAAATAAGAGGCTGTTTTTCCTAATAAAATTTTTGGTTTGTAAATCACTTATATACCAATCAGTACATTGTAAATCAGCAAAGGAAAATATTTACTATGAAAACATTAATTTTCTTTATCATAGGTAACATAGAATTATGTGTGTATTATGCAATAGGCTTTTTACTTCTCTCATTAACTTGCCCAGTTTTTTCTTTAGAGTAACATTTCATGTTACCTGTGTGCCTATTGGGTTATCTCTTACACAGCAACAAAGTATTTTAAATTTTTAAAATTTCAAGCATTCATGCATAAATACAGTATAAAAATAATCATATAGTAAATCACAGGTGTTTATGTTATATATGAGTCTCAGTTTTTATAATCTTTCTTGTAGAAATATCTGCAAAATACATGTTAATTATAGTTTATAATTAGGAGTGGAATTGATTTTAGAGAATTTGAGATCTGTCTTTTACTTTTCTTCCATTGAGGAAGCTATTATCTGCTCTCTGCTCTTAGCCATCTTTTAACATCATTTTCTTAAAAATTCTTATTAGAAAGCATGGTAGTTCTGTTAAAATTTTACTCTTTTTTGTGAACTGAAATTATACCGGTATGCTAAGGGATTTGTTTCATAAAGATTTTATTTTTGGATTTTATTTTGTGTGAATTACTTTGTCTTTGAAGTATCCCATGGACTGATTTTAAGAAACTTACTCTAAGTTAGTTACATATAAATTCTACTCTACTCCTTATCAAGTTAGAAAATTTAATTTTGGGTATTATTTAAGGTTTTATTGCCAGTTAAGAGAATTACTTGTGTATGGGGACATATTACCTAGATTGTTTTTTTTTTTTTGGTAGTTCATAGATTTTTGTGTGCAGGTATGTCCTAGTGGTTATAATTTTGATAGTCTTTGCTATAACTTTTTAATGTATAAAACTTTAATTTTGTTTAGAGAAAAAGATTTAGAACTCAGAGTTGCAGCTTCTGGAGTACAAGACCCTGAGAAATCGGTAGGGGTTCCTGGCACCTCTTAATGTTTAATCTTTCATTCAGATAGTCCTCAGATGTGCGGATCGATATTTACTGGGAGACTGTTAAAAGTAGATCAGTTTGAATAATAATAAAATAAGATTTACATTTTTTAAGAACCGAATTTAACTGTTTGCTTACCTAATTTTTCATTTTCATTTGCATATCAGTTTGTTTAAAATTAGTCCTTTGTTCACATGTACTATTTCATAGAAAATATATCTACAATATTTACAATTGATGTTAATCTTTTTTTTTGGTGGGGGAGATGCTGGATTGAACTCAGGGCCTTGTGTTTGCTAGGCAAATACTCTACCACTGAGCTAAATCCCCAGCCCAATTGATGTTAATCTTAAACGTCTTGACTGGTTAACTTTTTTATGTGAGTAATTTCCAAAGAAACTAATTCTAGTCTTTAAGCTTTTTAGTTACTGTTTCCTAATGTAAAACTAGAACGATAATCTGTTTTTCTCTAATTTTGCAATTCTGAGCATTAAGTGAAATGAAGTACATTATTGCAGTTAAGTAAGGAAGAGTAACAATTGTTCTTATTACAATGTACTTTTTAAATGGTTTGATACATAGTATTTGCTAAGGCAAGTTTTTGTTTCATCTTTAAATGATTAAGACCTGTATTTTCTTTACAGAATTCATTCATAAGCATATAGCAAATCCTTAACATTAAAATTATTTAAATTTAAGCTGTTTTTCAACTATATGCTACTTTTGATTTACTTCTACCAGGAAGATTTACTTCTTCCATTTACTTCTTTTAAGTATATATCCCTTGAGTTACCCGTTTCAAAAAAAGTAATAGTAGGCCTAGGGGGCGTAGCCCAGTGGTAGCAACCCAGTGGCATCCTGTTTAGTAAGCGTGGGACACTGGCTTCAATCCCTAGCATCAAAAAAAAGTTCAGTACCATACCAGTATCTTCCCCTGTGTGCTTCTGACTGTTCATACAATAAAGCTTGTAGACTAACTTGAGAAATCAGTCCAGACAAGATAACCATGGCAGAAAAAGTGAAATAAACTCATAAGTTAAATATGTTTTCTTCTGCCAATAAATATCTTTGGTAACTTTTGCAATCATTTTCCTTTTAGCCAGGTGTGATGGCCCATGCCTGTAATCTCAACTCTCTGGGAGGCTGAGACTAGAGAATCACAGGTTCAAAGCCCAGCCTGGCAATTTAGTGGGACCCTGTCTAAAAGGAAAAGTAAGAAAAGAGCTGGGAATGTAGTTCAGTGCAAAGTTCTGGGATCAATCCTTGGTTCCACTGGAAAAAACCCTTTATTTTATTTTATTTTATTTTATTTTTTTTGTGGTGCCGGGGATCGAACTCAGGCCCTTGTGCTTACAAGGCAAGCACTCTAATCACTGAGCTAAATCCCCAGCCCCTAAAACCCTTTATTTTATAAGCTTGAGCTTTTTAATATGATGTATTACATGTTAAATAACATGTATTGCATGTTTATTTCTGACACATTTATCTCTGAATTGAAACTCCTACAGAGTGTCAAGGTGATTTACGAGCATAAATATCAGATAATATGTATTTATGTATTTAATATTTTTTAGAGACAATAGTTAAATATTACTTTTGCATTGATTTTTGATATCAAATATTAGAAGAGGGATTATGAATGATGTTCTATAGCAGGCATTAGCAAACTGTGACCTGTGTTGGAATCCACCTGCTACTTGTTTTATAAATTCTTAATGAAGCACAGTCTCCCTTATTCTTTGTAAATTGCCTGTGAGTGCTTGAGCGCTATAGCTGAGTGGGGGCAGTTGTGAAGAGACTTGCAAAGCCTTATATATTTACTGTTTGGCCTTTTACAGAAGTTATTTGCTGACTGTGATGGGGTATTTTTATATCAGAAATGGCAATGGATAGAGAAGTAGCAGAGTATTGTATAATAATACAAAGAGTAGTTTATTTAAAATTAATACCAGACTCTAATTGTTATTAAAGGTTAGACCTTAGGTGATTTATGTACTTCTCAGAAAGCCTCAATTACCCATTTATAAAATAAGAATTAGATCATTAAAATATTTCATAGCTATAAAATTCTGTTAATGTGACAGTTTTAAGTGCCTGGTGGGAGAGAGGGTCTTTTGAGGACCCTTCCACCTTTTAAATTTGTGATACTATGTAACAAACAGATTTTTTTTCTTTATTTTAGCCTGATAGACTAAAGCAGTTTAGTGTGACACCAAGACACTTTGGAAAGATGACACCACCTGAAAGACCCAGAGTAGCTTTCCAGACTCCTCTCCCTCCTTTATCTACTCCTCCTGCCCCACCCATTCCATCAGTTCACTCCATCCCTTCTCAAAAGGAAGATTTGCACAATGGACTCAACAGCACCCTTGGTGAAATGGTGCCTCCCAGGTGCTTGCTTAAAATGTTTTGTGTTTGGGAATTAGGTAACATATTGCTAAATTAATGTTTAGAAGGATAAACTGAAGCAGATGACATTATCCTTCAGAGATTTTGTGTAATTAATAGTTTCGCTAAATACTGTCTCTTGAAATTTATTTTCATTGTTGGTTTTCTCTCCGCTTTTATAAGTACAAGGAAAATCTGTATAACATCCTTTGTTTAAAGATGATTTTTATTTTTAGAATAGATTTCTAAGCACATTTTAGTGCTGGGTTTTAGATTGTATTTAGATAATTTTAATATCTTTTAACATCTAAAAGCATGCAGTGTCCACAATTTTGTTATTTCCACTTGGCAAACATTGACTTTTTCAACTTATGTAGAAAGTTTCTAATATGACTATATATATATATATATATATATACATACATATATACACATACATATATACATATATATATATACAGGAATATACATATATGTGTATGTGTATGATTTTATTTTAGCCCCGGTTTCCTTCAGTTCTTTTCTTGTGATTACTTGGGCGTTATGTAACTCAAATGTCTGGAATAAAAAGTGTTGAGATAAAACCTATAATCTAGGTATTAGAGTGTAGACTTGATTTCTGTACATACAAGGGATCGTGCTGTTCTAGACTATAGAGAAAATCCTGTTAACATAATGATTTTGTATGACTTACGCTTTTTTTGCTTACTATTATTAATCATATGAATATATTTAAATCTGTTGATTTCTTAATTTTTTAAAATATTGGTATTTCTACAGTACCCTTTTTTCAGTAGGACTTTGGACTTTATTTACTACCGACAAATTGTAGGGCTATGTTTACTGTATTTATCAAGTGCTTTGTTTTCTCTAATTGTGTCTGTACTCAACAGACTGGGCTGGATTAGAATTAGAGAGCATAATTTGGTGGCTTTAACTTCTGATAAAAGATTGAACTGGTTGGCTTTACTGTCTAGAATTTGGGCAAACCATATCTTTTTTTTTTTTTTTTCATGTATAAAATCTGAAACAGCAGAAGGCCCCAAGTTTGATCCCTAGCACCCCTCCCTCCCCAGAATTGGAATAGTGTAATTTTTCTTTTTCTTTCCATTTTTTTGGGGGGGGGTTTGCTGGGGATTGAACTCGGGGCCTTGTGGCTTACTAGGTTAAGTGCTTTACCACTGAGCTAAATCCCCAACCTATTTTTTTCTTGTTACAGTGTTATGAAGATTAAATCTTGGGTAAATCTATACAATTTAGGAGTTGATGGTGACAGCTCCTTTTTATAATTTCTTTGTTGCTGTATCTTTGAAGTGATGGTAGACGAGATGAACTGAATGAATAGTAAATGTGAAAAACTTTCACTGCTGAAGAGAACTTCAATACTTTTTTGGTTCTTCAGAAGTATTTTGGAGTATACAATAAGGGAAAATCTGTTAAGATACAGTCAAAAGTGAAAATAATCTAGAAATACTCCTTTTCTCTTTTTGTTGATTGTGGAATTTGCATTTCACATTTTTATTGGAAGTACTCCATTGGTGGAGATAGTTATTTTCTAATGAGTGATGAAATACTGAAGTAGAGGTTTTCAGTTTGTGAGATACTAAAGATTATGTTCAGACTTTACAGTTAATATTTAAGTAATTTTTATTTCACATTATGGTTGCTTTCCTGTGATAGAACAATACAGTTTACAGATTTTAAAAAGTCTATTTCTTCAAACTGAATCATTTATAATTGTGTGGTTTTGTAGCTCTGCCTTCTCTTCCTTGACTGTCCCTCCTGTCTATACTAGTTCATTCTAATAACATGGTCAAGCGTTCCCCCTGCTGGAAAATCTTGTGTGATTTCTTCTTTCTTATGAGGTTTAAGTGTCCCTGCTCTGAATTCCTGTAGCATCCTGTGTCTTATTTACCAAATCTGGTTGTAATTGTCTATTTGTATTATTCCCGAAGGAGAGGAACGGTATCTCTTTTTGTTTGATATTGGTGCATAGTATATATTACCTGATTGGATATTAACTTTTTTTGTTTCACATAAATGTTGTATCTGAAATTACAATATTTTAAGCTATATTATTTTGTTTTGACTCATAATTTCTGCTGAATGATGAGAACAAGGCTGTGGTTTTTTTCTAAATTTGTGATTAGGAATGTTTTTGTAAAAGAATAATATCTTGATTAAAATTTGCAGTGAAATATATGAAGAATTTTCCATTTCCCTTTTGATATAGGATAGCACCTCTGCCTCCACCTTCCCTACTGCCACCTTTAGCTACTAACTATCGAACTCCGTATGATGATGCTTACTATTTTTATGGTACCAGAAATACTTTGGACCCCAGTCTTGCTTATTGTAAGTGATCTATAAACATCTTTTACCAGTGATTTAATAAAAAATTAGTTTTTATGCAAGCAAAAGTATATAAGTAAAAAATAACTTTGCTTAATTTGAGTATTTCTTGCCTTGATAAAGTCAATACTTGTATCAGTCCATTTTTGTTACTGTAATGAAATACTTGTAGCAGGCTACTTTATAAACAAAACAGGTTATTTTGGCTCACAGCTTTGGAGACTGAAAGTCCAAAAAGCACGTACAGGCTCTGGCAAGACATCTTGCACACCCTACAGCATACCATGGCAGGAGCATATCTTTGCCTAGTGTCTCTTCCTCTTCTTATAAAGCCACCAGAATTCAGTTATGGGGCTTTGCCCTAATAATCGAATCTAACCACTTCTTTTTTTTTTTTTTTTTTTTTTTAAACCAAGAACATGTATTGGTACATTCTACATACAATGGTCACATTCATTACATTTATTCTGTACCTATACATGATACATCTTGGTTCTCCCCCCTCTCCCCCGCCCCTCCCCTCTGCTCCCTCCCTCCCTATTTACAGCAGGTTTATTCATCGTTTTCCATATTTTCCCTTTCCCCTCTCTTTCCCCTGTTGCTTTTCTGCTTTTCCCCTTCTTTCTTTCTAGTACTCCTCTGCACACTATCCTCCTTTTATATAATATCTATTACACTTCTTTGTTCTTATTTACAGTTATGGTTTCTCATATCAGAGAAACAATTCGATGTGTGCTCATGAGTGTCTGATTTATTTCACTTAAGAGTATGTTCTCAAGGAACATTCATTTATATATGAATGACTCTAGTTTATCCTTTTTATGGCAGTGTAGTACTCCATTGTGTAGAAAAACCACATTTTCTTTAGCCATTCGTTGGTTGTTGGGCATTTAGGTTGTTTTCAAGACTTAGCTATTACAAATTGTGTTGCTATGAACATGGTGGTGCATACGTCCTTGTGGTATGACGATTTTAATTCTTCTGGGAAGATCCCCAGTAGGGGAATAG
>PVJO010000227.1:0-164066 GCA_004026905.1 Hystrix cristata
GTTTTTTTTTTTTTTTTTTTTTTTTTTGGTGCTGGGGATCGAACTCAGGACCTTGTGCTTGCCAGGCAAGCACTGTAACCACTGAGCTAAATCCCCAGCCCCCGAAATAACAGTATTTAAGTGATGGGCAGTGACTTAGATGACATTCAACCCAATCTATACGAAATGATAATGATGGCAGAATAATCACCACAATTCTTGAAATGTTTTTCTGATTGTTTTACATGTTTTTCTGATTCTTTTACACATTCACAGTAGGGATGAAAAATAGTTTTCTATGTATTTTTCTATATAGGCAATGTAGAAATGTTTGTCTCTCTAGACGTTATATCTTCAATATTTCGCCACATTTCTCATTATTCTTTAAAATGTTCCATTCCAAGGGTGCTCTGTAACTGGCAAGAGTCCATCTCTAACTGCTCAATGTTTGGGCTGTTTCCAATTATAAACTATTTTATAAACACTTTGGTGATGAATATTCTTATATGTATATATCATTGTACACTGGTATGATTATCCCTTGGAATACATTGCAGAAAAGATTGCTGGGTCCAAGGTGGAGAAAAAGTCATGTTCAGGTCCTTACTTTCTATTATTGTCTCAATTTCTATTATTTCAAATGATTTGAAACATGAGCAAATTTACATTTCTTCCAGCAGTATATGAGTGCAGCCATCTTCATATGCTTACCAACTGGGTGTATTTCCTGTAGCAATGCAAATTTAGGAGAGTAAAAATTCATATCTTTAATTTGAAATTTTTCACTCTAATATTCATTGGCCTTTATAATTGTCTGTATTCTTTCCTTATTTTCTTTTGAGGCCAAAATTGGTTAAAAAGCAGACTGAAATATCAAAAATAATAAATGTCTTTGATTTTTATATACTGTATCTTGAGCATCCTTTCTAAATTATATAACTTTCTTTCTTTAAAGTCAAATATATCAGTCTTTATGGCTTTATGCCTTCACTTTTATATATTCAAAGTGCTTTTGTACTTCCAAAAAGTAACCAATTATCTAAATACAATATATCATATACTTCATCTTTTCCCAGTGACTTGAGTGCTATTTATCATGCACCAAAACCTCATATATGTAGTTTGGATGCTGTTCTGTTTAATTCAGGTGCTAAAGCTATGCTACTTTAATTAGTACAACTTTATAATATACAGGAACATGTGTATGTTACATATTATGTAATAATATATGTTATAAATGTCATATAACACGTATTAGTCTCTGTATGATACCATTCTTATTTTAATTAGTAGCTGTTCTCACCATTTTAATTTTTCACATAGCCATTATAATTACTTTGTCATGTTTCCAATCCAAAAATCCTATTGCAGTTTCTTTAAACACTAAATTGGGAAGGTCGGACATCTTTCCAATACAAAGCTTCTCACCCAGAACATGAGCTATTTCAGTAGTTCTCTGCTTTTATATATCTCAGTAAAGTGTTGTGCTTTTTGTCCATAAAGGTCTTGTACACTCCAGAACATTTTGTAGTTTTTGTTGTTATTGTGAAAAGAATATTTTTCCACCGTATTTTCTAACTAGTTATAGCTGATACCTGATAGAATTTTTATGAGCCTAATAATTCCTTGAAAACTCTTAAGAGAATGCACTTTTATTATCATCCAGGTGTTTGAGCATCCTTAGCAATTGCACTTCAACAAGGAGGGCAGAGTCCTCTTCCCTATATGTGGCCTTGTTCCCGTACTTGTGTCAGGCATGATCAAAAGTATTCTGGTCTGTGTAGTGCCTTACACATTTTAAGTCTGTCCGCATAGGTTTCTCATCTGATATTCACACAACCTCCTCTCTAAATGGATGGGATACTCTAGAATAATGGAATTATTATTATTTCACCTTAAAGACAACAGAACTGAGGTTCAGGGCCAAATTACTTGTCTAGAGAATATGATAAAAATAAAAACCTGTGGGCCCCACACAAACTTATTTTCTCAGGATCTTAGGGGAAGCTGTGTTTTTAACTAGCCCCCCCTGAGGACTGTCACAAAACATTTTCATCACCAAATCAAACTCAAGGCTAAGGAGGCTTCTAAACCAGGTGTTTACGCCAACATTACCTCGATGACAACCCAACTACTATGCTTCCAGCAATGCATGAGTATTATTAAAGGTACTAGAGTGCATTTCTTAAGTATCTCTGTCTACAGGGAATCTTACAAAAAACACACACGAGGTGTGGGCCACAGCACTGAGATACAAGTTCCACTTACAACCCAGGCACTTTCCCAGAGTCTTCCTGGGAACACACTTCCCTGGTAGTCTGCAGCTAATCACAGACTGGCCTGGATGCTATGGGAACCTTGTGACATCTTGGCAGGGGCCCCACCCATTGTCTCAGAGTCCGGCAGCCTTGCAGCTGGTGGGCAAAGACTAGAAAATTGTAGGAGCACCATGAGCGCAGGTGCCTCTCACCTTTCCTCGGCTTCCCTGCACAACACACAGGCCAGCTCCAGTGTGGAGGTCCGGCCAGTGACACGAAAATCTCATGGTGACCCTCTGAGAAACACCAAAGTCTCACAAGACAATGGACATCTCAGAGAAAAGCTTCAAACTTGTTGGAGTTTAATGCACATTTCAGTCACTCAACCAGTACTTGTGGAGCTACAGGCACAGCCTATGCTAGACCCGGGGCATGAGAATGAATGACGCACGGCCTTGTTATGACCCAGAGGGGCAGTGAGTGTGGAAATCGCCTTGCAGAACTTGGCTGAGCACCAAGGACGGCTTAGGGAAGCAACTTTTCCAGGCTGACAACTGTGGAGAAAGTACTGTAGAACTTCTTTTCCAGGACTCCAGGGGAATTGTTCAACCAAAAGGCACCAATGAGTAAGATAGATTGCATGAAACTTGGACTTGAGGAGGGTCAAAAAAGAAAGAAAGAGTTGAAAGGCAAACAGGGGCCAGATTACGGAGACTGTGTTTACTCTCAGAAGGTAATTGAGTTTTGTCTTGGCGCTGAGGAGAAAGCACAGAAGGTGGACCCCAGAGAATAGGACACAGCTCAGGAGGCTTTTCCAGCTGACAGGGCTGGGGCTACCTGGGGACAGCTATGGGGATGATAAAGAAAAATCAGATTCCAAAGATAATTAGCTGGGATAATTGGCAGGATGTGGATACCAAATGATCGCTGAGGAAGGAAGGGAGATACCAACCAAAGCTGAAATTCCACAATAGATGAGGTATGATTTTTTTTTAACGTGCTGAATTTTTTTTTTAATTCATCACAGTAAAAGACACATTGCCATTAATCCCCCTCAAAATACTCCTCCTCACTTCAAACACAGTTATCCCAACATTCTTGCCACTTCCTGGAGCAGCTCCAGACGTCTTTCATGAGTGTCTTTAGTTGCGCTATCACGGCTGCCTCGATTTCCTGAAGTGATCCAAAACATTTACCTTTCATGGTCATGTTGGCTTAGGGAAGGGCCAGAAGTCACACGGCGGCAGGTCTGGTGAATAAGGTGGATGAGGACACAGTATAATGTTTTTACGAGCCTGCATTTCCACTGGCTAGCCCTGCGCAGCAGCATTCACTATACTTTGTTTATCACACCTCATAAAGACACAAAGTAGAACTTCCAGAACTGTTTCAGAAAGTGGCAAGAAGGATGGGATAAGTGTGTCTAGAGTGTGGAGGGGGGGCTTGCAGGGAATCAACAGCAATGTGTCTTTTAGGCACCATATTATTTTGATCACTCCTTATAGATACTATATCTTGGAATTGTGGCTCTTTCTTTGGGTTGCTTCAATTCCAGTCAGTTCAAAGAGTCTCAAGTGGAGCAAATTCTTCCCACTCCTTCTCCTCCTCCCTTCTCTATCTTCCTTTTCTGTGGACCTTTCCTGAATGTCCATCCCACAGAGATCCAGTGAAACGCCCCTCCAGGAATCTGTCTCCAGAAGCAGTGCTGATTTCACCCATCTGCTCAGTGATGCCACCTTATGCTGTGTAAGCATGAGTGCACAGAATTTTCACACTGATGGTCTCTCTTGCTCCTCAAACAAACCTCACTTTGCCAATAAGAACGTCGAGGCTAAGGGAAGCTGTGGCTTGCTCGGGGCCCCAGAGAATGTTCATGAGGAGTCCAGGGCTCCAATCAGTTCTTCAGCTGTAAACTCCAGGGAGGTTAGAAAATGGTGTAACTATAACCAGGATCACTGGCCACAGCAGACACAGCTCACGGGGAAAAGAAACATGACCAGGGGAGACAGTCATGGCGGGTACATGCTGCCTTGTTCAAACGGGACTCGCCGTCACAGGACAGATACGCAGACCTAAGGAGAGGAAGCCCTCAGCTCAGGAGCCTCCCGGGTCTTGGGAAGCCTGTTTAGTTTTCTCCTCAGTCTTTGTTCTACAGAAGTAGGACCTCACGCCCACTCATTAAATAAGAAACTTCCCTGAGCAAGCTCCATTTCACACACACAGACAGCCTGCTGCTTGGGGAACTACAGACACCTGTAGCGAGGGAGCGAACAAGCCGGTCGAGGCGAGCTGGAGATGTGTGAGAGGTACCTGGAGGGGAACTAGGGGGACACGTGTGTTGGAAGGAAAGAAGTCACCACCACTCCTACTGAGGAAGATGCAGCATGTTTCTACATGCATAATTTAATTCTCGTCTCTAATTTCGATGGGGGAGGATTTCCTCCTTGGAGCTTCTGAATTTGTCACTTCATAAAATGTACACACACATTTGTGAGGCTTAAGTCAGTGGCAAACACGGCCAGGCAGCTTCTGACGGGTCACTGCCCCTAGCAGGATCGTCCAGAACATAGGAAAAGAAGGAGTGTGGGGCATGAGGGTCCCTGCAGACGAGCAGAAAGGGATGTTGCTGCGCATCTCCAGACAGCATGAGAAAAGTCTTGCGGTGACTCTTCATTGAAAAGCCCAGTACACAGCCCCGAGACACAGACAGCCTGTGGTGGCGATTAACCCTGACTTCTCAACAGCTTTTCTATTCCCTTACTTTTCTTTTCTTTTAAATTTTTTAAATGAGTATATGTTTGTGATACATAATAATTACATTCATCCCAGGGAACTGGTATACATACATAATGCATCTTGATCATTTTTATTCCCCTTTTATTCCCCCAGAGTAAACGCCATCTGCTCATTTTCAGGTGAGGCAAATGCCCACTGGCTACTTCCCCAGCATCTCACCAAATAACTACCAAAGCTTGGACTTGAATCAGGCCTTAAGTTATCTAAAACCTGGATATAAAGCCAACAGCATGTAAGATGCCCTTTCAAAGTCATGCTGGACGCATCCCCCTCCGCCAGGATTAATTAATTATCCGGGGAAAGTAGCTTCATCTCATTCTAGTAACAAAAAGCTTCAACTTTTGGAGGTTATGTGCTAACCTGGAAATCTTATTAGGTAGATATGCAATGATTCCTGTTTAGTAGAAAAGAGAACATCAAAGTGTATCTTTTCTCCAGGACAATAACTAGTTCTCTGCTGAACCTAGCCACCGTATTCTAACACAGCTTTCTTAAGTCTCTACAAATGCCTACTTCCTCAAAATGCTCTTTGGACATGATTTACCAAGTCCTTGGTTCAATCATTAATGAGTTAATAAATCTTAGACTTGTGCTCAGTCTACATTTGTACAAGAACTATGCTTTTCACTTGAAGACATAGGAGTAGGAAAGGACTTCCTAAACAGAACCCCAATCACACAAGAAATAACAACAAGAATCAACAAATGGGACTACATTAGACTAAAGAGTTTCTGTACAGCAAAAGAGTCAATTAGTATGGTGAAGAGAAAACCCACAGAATGGGAAAAAAATCTTTGCTAGCTACTCCTCAGACAGAAGACTAATATCTAGAACATACGAAGAACTCAAAAAAGTTAAACTACCTAAAATCAATGATCCACTCAAGAAATGGGCCAGAGAAATGAACAGATACTTCACAGTGGAAGAAATACAAATGGCCAACAAACATATGAAAAGATGTTCAACATCTATGGCTATTAGAGAAATGCAAATTAAAACAACTGCAAGATTCCACCTTACCCCAGAAAGAATGGCAGTCATTAGGAAGTCAAACAATAACAAATGCTGGCAGGGCTGTGGTGAAAAGGGAACCCTCCTACACTGTTGGTGGGAATACAAACTAGTACAACCATTATGGAAATCAGTATGGAGATACAGGTTGCTAAATTCTGGAAGCAACCCGTATACCCATCAATGGATAGCTAGAGAAACAAAATGTGGTATCTACACAGAATGGAATACTATTCAGCTATAAAGAATGACAAACTAGAGTCATTTATAGGAAAATGGATGGACCTGGAAAATATAATGTTGAGTGAAATAAACCAGTCTCTCAAGCTGGAATACTGTATGGTATCCCTCATTTGAGTGAGGCAAAATACAAACAGAAGAAAAGAGTAAACAATGGATACAAAAAGGCAAAGTGTTAGATAGAAGCTAATAGGCAAAGGGTCCAAGGGAACAAGAAGAGGCCAAAGGGGGAGGGGAATGAGAATCCAGAGGAACAACAATATCTTAAAACAAGAGCCTAATAACCCAAATTTAAAACAGTGACACATACACTAGGTACTGTAGTAACTTTATGTAGTTGTGACTTAATGCTGCATTTATGTGGCTGTTTACATTGCTCACTGTCATAAGCAAAAGGCACAGTGTATTGTGGTCTGTAAGCTTGCGTAATGGCCTGTAAGTTTGTGTATTTTGGATACATTTTAATAAAAATCTATGAAAAAAAAAACCTATGTTTTTAACTGTCTTAAAATTCTATTTCATGCTGTATCTACAAGCTAGTATTTCTTCCCCTGAAAGAGTACATTTGTGGTATTCCTCATGCCACATAGTCAGGGAGGCCTCATCCTACTGGCCAAAGAGAGTACTCCAGACCTGGTGACCTAGGTACCTGGCCCTGTGCAAGCCCATAACTTAGGTTTCATTACTATCTCCTCCCAGCTCACAAAATTAGCCACACCAGCCTTCTCCAAGAGGAAGTGCTTGAGGCAGTGAAGAATTTAATGGGGGGAAGGAAGAAGGCCTTCATTTTGCATCTTTAACAGGTCACTGACAATTTTTCACACTTCATTGAGAGAACCATCCGAGCTATTAGCAGGCCATTTGACCCACCCGCTTTCAAACCTCTCTAAACTCAGAAAACAATTCTAATAGCTCCCAGAATAGAAGGTGATCTGGGACTTTGGCCTGACCACTGTCTGCCAGGAAGCTTCACTGGCTGTAGCTGCTTCCCAGCACATTTGTGAAGGACCCTGGCTCCAAGCATCTGCCCTGTTTGGTAGGAACCTGCACTGTGTCACGGGAGCAAGTAGGGAATGAAGATCCCCCCACTGGAGCGTCCTCTCTAGTGGGGGATAGAGGACACATCCAATCGCTATTGCGTAGGGCAGAAAGTGATTAGTAATTCTCAAATACCAAGATCCCATTATGTGCTAGTTTGTGTGCACTGGGTACTCGGCGGAAAACAGACGGCCTGGCCCTCATCCTTAGCGTGGGCCAAATAAGCACCACCTGCACTTGTTGAACTGTTGTTCAGGACGTCCCATGAGCAGGCTGTGTGCCAGGCATCTCCTTACTTCATTCCGCCTCGGAAGCACTCTCTTTGGTAGGTGACGTTATCCCCGAGTGTGTGTGTGTGTGTTACTGGGGACTGAACACAGGGAGGCTCTACCACTGAGCAAAATCCCCAGCCCTTTTTAATCTTTTATTTTGAGACAGGGTCTTACTACGTTACCTCAGCTGACCTTGCCCTTGTCATCCTCCTGCTTCTGCCTCCCGCGTCTCTGGGTTTACAGACAGGCATCACCATGCCCAGGTGGTGACCCCATTCTAACAGATCAGGCAAGAGGCTCAGTGACGTCAGGTGACTCTCTCGAGGTCACTCAAATGTTGAGCAGCAAAGACTGGACTCAAATGCAGAGCCCTCTGACTTCTGATGCCTTAATATTTACTATTAGAGTTTTATGGCAACATTGTCCTCTGTGGCTGTGACTGATTTGTTTCCAAATTGAGCAGCCTCACAGGACACAGGCTGGCGGGCAGCAAGGCACCCACGGCTGGGCCAAGATGAGGATTCACAGAGCCCTGACTTGTATAATCCACAACGTGAGGTCAATGCTTGGATCTGTCCCTATCTGTCCCTGATGTCCTCTGACACAACCTGTGATACACTTATCTGCTTCCCAACAGAATAGGAGAATAAAAGAGCAGGAAAGAGGAAATAAAGTGACTTCCAAAGATAGGGGCACAACCTCTGCCCCTTCCTTTAGGATTCTTCCAGCAGGGCCAGGCCCACACAGACAGAAAAAAGTCATACTCACAAAGCCGAGAGTCTAACATAGCTTCCAAACCAAAAAGTCTGTCCTCCCTCCTGCTGCCATTTTGCTTTACCCCAAAGACATCATTTTAATTGCTTTTCTTTCACTTTTTTTTTCAGAGTGTGGGGGACAGAATTCTGGGTTCTCATCACTTAAGAAAGCCTTCAGAATAAAGCCTGAGTTGGTGTGCTCACCTCTGCCTCCCCATCTCCCCAGGGCACCCGGGGATCTCTGGGCCATCCTCTGAAACTCACCTCAGACAGCACCTCCAGAGAGCCTCCTCAGACCAAGCTCTGTGTGCATGCAGATGTGGGATCACTCGGTGCCCTGCCCACTCCCCCGCGCCCTCCACATTGGCCCGGGCATAGATGTGTCCATGCTTTGCCAGGAAACCACTTGTCCCCACACACCATGACAGGAAGACTATTATCTGTTCTTCCGATTCCCAACACAGTTTAGTCCAGGACCACCACAGACCCTTGCAGAAGGGAAAGGCAGACAGAGTGAAGAGATGGCTGTGCCCAGGCCTCGGGTCTAATGAAATTCCCCAGAGTCAAGGGTGCCAGGAGCAGGGGTGAGGCCTGACGAGAAGCAGGCTGGAGGGAGGACCGCTTTCTAAGGACACGGGAGCTCAGGGCTCCAGGGGCAAAGATCAGAGGCGCCACTCAGGAATATGTGCGGTGCACAGTGGGGCAGCGAGGATGACTCGGCCTCCAGGTCACTGCACAGATGGCCCTGGGCCTGCAGGCTACAGGACAGCCTAAGAAGGTCTCAGGAACAGCCTTCCCTCACCACCATGTACTGGACTTGTGGAGCAGGAAATTCCATGTTGTACTGCCTGGACTTCTTCCCTTCATTCCCGACCCGTGACTAGGGAGCCAATCCGTCATTCAAGAAACCATTTAGGCAGATTTCAAAAACATCAGTTCTCTTCTGCCAGCAAAAACCAAACAGGACAAAGAGTTCCAGGCCACATGGTGTCACCCTCATTTCTATTACTAACTGGACTCAGGACTGGAAGTAAATTGTGCAAATGCCTTTCCTCTCACAGCACTGTAACCAGGGTTGGACAGAGCTGGCTCTACCATTTAAAAATACATCTTTAGAAGCCCATCTTGGCTGGCTGAAGCTATGGTATCTAGCTGCACACAGGTGGATCTGAGCAGATTAGAAAAATGGTTCCAGGTGTCCAAGGAGCCAGGGCTTTTAAACAAGTGCGATTCAAAAGAGGACAGTAACATGCTTGGCATACATGCAACTCAAGAACCTGAAAATAAAAGTAACAATCAGTAGCAGAGCAGCAACTCTGAGCTGCGGAATCGAGAATGCGGCCGGCACATGTTAGAGACGTGTTTGTAAAAGGCTGCTATCTGCGCCGCTAATAATAGGCGGAATCACAAATCATCTCAACACACATTTGCACATTTTTTAATCAGCTAGGGAAAACGAGTCATGCTTTCCTTCGTATTTTACTTCCTTTTTCCAAAGAGATGTGATTTTTGTGGAAACGTAAACTTGCTCTCTCTCCCTTCAGTATGAGAATTGTATCATCTCTCATTCAGTCTGCTCAATCTCAGTTTAGTTTCAACTTGAGACTTATTTCACTTCCAGACATGTACGGAGTGGCTGGCTTCCCTGTACTGCTTCTCACTTTTAGACACAATTGCTTGGCAAGGTAGGAAGCCTACCAGGTGGATGGAACTGGCTACTCTTCGCTCTCCGTGCACCCTTTGTGTAGGTGAAAAACCTAATCAAGCAACACTTGTTCCGGACTCAGGTTTTAAAATCATAAAGAATCAGATGGACTAAAGCACAGGAATATTTTTGCTATGTTTTTAATCAAGTTTATATTTAATTAGAAAATTTTAAATAAATGCTAAGCTTTTCTCATTTATTTGCTTTCCTCTATAGAATACAAAATATGGCAGTAGGTGAATAGTTTTTTATTCCAAGATGTTATTAACACTTCAGAGACACATAAAAGCAGAGTGATTTCTATCACAGAAGCAGCTTACACAACTCTGTATCCTGAAAGGAGGCCCAAATCAAAGAGAAGATGACGACAACCTAATTAGAAAGGGTGCTGTATCCTTCTGCTTCAAGGGCTCAGTACTCTAGAGCCTGAAAAGGATCAGTGAGCAGCCCCAGAATGCCTGGTAGCTCCAGTACTTACTCTTTTCAGTTCAGAAATGTGGATTTGCCTCACACCATCTGCCGACACTGTGGCCCAGGGTTGTCTTTCATTGGAAACCATGCTGTCAACTTGGTTTAGAATATACACGGCTGTGGCATATGCTTATCCTTGCCGCCCAGAGAGATGTTGGCTGGAGAAATGTGAAGGCTCCTGACTGAAACTTTTGTTTATGGGTTCTCTTCTTCTCTTCTCCCCTAGTTACTGTGACAGTGGGAGGCAAGCAACACTTGCTCGGACTGTATGACACCGCGGGACAGGTACATTTTTATCATCTTGATTTGTTAAGGGCTGGAGAATGGGGTGTAGGAGAAATAATGACCTTGGTTCATCATGTGGGGACAAACAGCACAGATACTGCCATTCTGATCATCCGGCGACTACTTATCATCTAACTAAATGATAATCATTCTTAGTATTTTTTAAGATGTTGTAACTATTGGAAAAGTTACCCAAGCCATTAATAATGAGTCATTCATTGACTAGCAACCACTGATGACCAAAATTGCCAGATGTGGTGGCACAAGCCCATGATCCCAGCTCTCCAGGAGCCTGAGGTAGGAAGATTACAAGTTTGAGCCCAGTGTGGGCAACTCAGCAACTTAGCAAGACCCCGTCTCAAAATTTAAAAAAATAAAAAGGGCTGGGGAAGTAGCTCAGTAATATAGCATCCCTGGCTTCAATTCTTGGTGCCACAAAATAATAATAATAATAATAATAATAATAATAATAATAATAATAATAGTTTATTTGACCGAGAGTTTCGATTTCCTCCTATCCAAATCTATTCCAGATCAAGGATTAATGGGTCAATCTTATAAATTTTGATTTCACTCATTTTTTGCATGTTATTTTCTTTTCCCATCATTTGAGTTGCCTAATGAACTGTGAAAGGGTCTACGAAGAGACTGGTAAGAGGAGAGGGAGGGAAATGATGGATTAAGTGTTGGAACAAAGAAAAGCTAAGATTCTGGGTGTTTTCCAAAAGTGATGGCCAACCCCTGAATAACTAGGAGTTGACTAAATTCTCTAAGATTCTCAAAATATTCTCATTTTGTCAGAAATATTTCTTCAAATTGGAGAAGTTGACCAGCCAAGAATGTAAGGGTATGAAGCAGAATTCTCAACACTTAATTCATTAGCACATGCTCTACAGGGATGAAAATGTTACCTTAACTGTCTTTTCTATCACCCCACACACCACCATGAAAAGTTTCCAACCTCACAACTCAGGGGTTGGAGGAGTTGGCTAAGAAATTGATGGCAGGTGTCCAGTTTCTTGGATAGAGCTTTTACCATATGCCTTGTGTCATTTATTTAGATCGAAGTCAGCAGATTGTTCAAATCAGTCCAGATTTACACATCTTAAGCCCCTTGGAGGGACCATTTGACCATGCTATTTCCCACTGTGATTTTCCTGGCAATTGTTTATACATTTCTCCAAGCCTTTTTTTCAAAATGATCTGGAAATATACCCTTTTGCTCAACTTGAAAGATCTCTACTAGAAAATAAACAAACATAATCTCTTCGAAGATTTCTCTGTGCATTTGCACGGATCATTGTATAAATGTGGGCCATCAAAGGCTAGTGCCATACACACAAGCTGGAAAGTCTAGCACTGGCCTCAAGGCTCCTAGGAGCATCCAATTTCCCCTCCTGGGAAGATGCCTGTTGAGGCAAGTACTTCAGGAACTAAGGAGTGGACCCAAACTCTTACATCAACAGAAAGACACCTAACTAGGAAAGGATGCCCCCTACCTGGGTGCACGAATGGAAAACTGTTTGGTGCCTCTGTTCTGCACTTACCCTCCACCAAAAGGCATTCCGGTAGTAGAGGTGCACTGCTTTGGGGGGCTGCAATTGCCAACTCTAATCTGATCACACGCTGTTTGGGGTGTCCCTTTCCATTAGAAACTCAGCATGAAAGAGAGTTTATATCCTCCTCCCTATAGTCAAATTTTATAAATATACTCCAGTTTGAAAAGCTCCATACAGCAAGGATTACTCCAAGATCTGACCCCCTTCTGTGTCTCTTGGCCTCCTAGCTCTGTCTCCTCCAGGTGCCCATTCTGTTTGCCCTCTTCTGCAGCCATCCATGGCCACTGTAGGCTCCTGTGTATTCATCGCCCCAAGAACAACTCCTATAGGCTTCTATTTAATTTCAAATCTGGTAAAACTGTTTAAATCTCTTGTGGAGTTTAATTATTTCCCACTGTTCTGTTCTTTTTAAATTTTTTTAAATAATGCTAGTGTAAGTGTTAAAGCTTGAAGGCATTGTAAAAAAAAAATCTGTAAACTCTAAATTGAAGTAAGCAGGAGGCCCAACCCTCTGACACAGAAGTGATAAATACTGACAAAATACGATAGGTGGATTCTGGATATTTCTTCAATTTAACCTTCACTTTAATGTTTTCCATCAGTTATTTTGAAAGCTCAGAAGTAGACAAGATTCATGGGGTAGCAGAAAGCACAGGCGAAAGGAATCAGAACACCTCCCAAGGTTCCTTCTAGGCCTAAAAGTCTATGATGAGGACCTTAAAAATATAACTTCAAGAAAGCCTGAAAGAACTAGAGTAATTAAGTACAAGGATATGAGGCTAGATAGACCCAAAGGAGTGAAATATTCTCAGTCCTGGTCTGTGAGACCCTGAAAAATAACCTAGCATTCATTTTCTAGAAGAGAGGTTCTCAACTCAACCATGCAGCAGAATCACTAGTAGGGATAGTTAAAACCCAGACCCACCCTGGCCCCACTCCCAGAGTTTCTGGTTCTACAGGTCCACAGTGGGTCCCAAGAATTTGCATTTCAGACAGATTTCCTGGTGCTGGTGGTCTATGCACCATACTCTAAGAACTGCTGTCTTAAAAAATTGTCATTGGAAGTACGATCACTCTCATACTCCACCAGAACACCATTGGCTTCCGCAGGAAACACATTATAAATGCAGACCCAGCCCACCAAATTTGAAAATTCACTTTAAGAAGACCCCCAGGTGATTTGTGCACAAATTAAAAATTCGAGAAGCGCTACTCCAGAAGCCTGAGCTGGTTGAAGCATTGTTCCCAAAGTTAGAAGGTACAGTGAAAAATGACTATTACCCAGATTCTACAGTGAAGTCAAGAAGGCCTTGCAACAAATTCAATTCCAAAGCCTTGTCCCAAAAGCTCCATGCCCAATCCTAGTCCTTCCTGTCCCTGAGGCCACATAGCTAAAGAACATCTGTAACTAATTCAAAATTACTCATGTAGCCAATTAATAATGAAGAAAAAGAGATGATCACAAAACCAGCTGATAATGCCCAAACTCCAAAAAAGGAACTAAGTCTTTGAATCTGACTGTACTGTTCCATCTCACTTGAGTAATTAGATTTTCTTACATGAATAAACCAAAGAGCAACACCCGTTAGTGCTGTCTTGAGCTAGCTGTGGGTCAGGGTTGACAAAAACAATCTCAAGAAGCAAATACATTCTGAAAGGTAGAGTGACAGGAACTCATTATCTCTGCCCTGAACAAAAGTATGTGACCCGGACCCCTCTACTTGAGGTACAACTTTGCCTCGGACATGGCTGCAGCAAAGGCCTGGCTTGAGATGCCCCTGCCACAACACAATTCGGCCACACGTTAGTTGAGAACCGATTATCACGAAGTCATACACAAATACTGCCCGCACACGGCAGCTGCTGCTAAACCCTAGCGCCCTCCCCAAGTCCCTGAAAGACAAGCTAACATTTGGACTTGGAGTGGTCATTTGAAGATAGAGATCTTCAGAACTCTGGCTCCTCTGTTGGGTAGAATCCCAAACACGAGGTCAGGCACGAAGTGGGGGATCTGCCCCTCGGATCACACCAGGGAGGCACTAAGGCCAGTCCAGCGGCCAAGTCCATGTACGTCCTGCCAACTCGTCCTGCACAGCACATGCCCCGTGGCACATCACTGAAAGTCTCTTGGAAAGGACTTGCCAGAGCTCCGATCTTTGGCTCAGCTACAGAAAGAGTCCCAGAGCTGACTCTTCTGTGACGCAGCCTACCCTGGCCAGCTTGTTTCGAGCACGTCGCAAGAGGAAGCTGGGGTGGGCGTAATGCAGCACACGCCAAGCAGCACAGCCCAGGGATGGCCTCACTGGGACAGGGGTCTTTCCCAGGTCACGGCTCCCAGCCAGGTATGCTCGTGGTGTCAGGAGCTCTGTGCAGCCTGCTGTCACCCACCTGGCCAGGCACCCTGAGCTCCTTGAACCCGCACCTCGCAGACCTGGGGCCACCTGCATGTGGGTTGCAAAGACGGTGTCCCGCACTGAGAAGCCGCAGCGGCTCAGTGCACACCAGTGACCTTGGGCACAGGGACATCATCGCCCCTCCCTCACCCAGGCCGTGGGCCCACACACCTTCACCAGCACCTGCTTTCTAAAGCTCCCATTTCCCTCAAGAGCTGAAGAAGCCCGCAAGCACACAGGCAGCACAGACAGCTGGGGTTCATTAGTGGCAACCAAAGTCCACTTGGAAGCTCCCGCATCTTCCTCCTTGCCATTGGCTGACACAGTGAGGCCATCTGGAGTGTAGGCTCTGGCAGCTTCAGCCCTCCGTGGAACGTTCGCCTGAAGCCTCAGAACAAATGTTTTCCCTCAAGAAGCCGCTCGAACCTCCCTCACGTGCATCTGCCTGCGGCTCCTGGGAGGAACAGAGTTTTGTCCACACCACAGGTTATTCGTAAAAGCAACCTTAGGACCCAGTCTTCTCCCCGAAGTATGAGAAATGGAGCTGAAGAGACACTGACCGAGAGAGGCAGTCTGAGTCTGCAGACGTTTGGATCTCATTACTACACTGTTCCGAAAAAGTTATTTCAGAGTCAGCCCTGGTATGGGATGAGGCGCCAGGATCTGTAGCTGTTGTTGACACTGGTGGAGAAGTGACTTGTTTACTAAGTCATTAAAGCAGTTACTACATCCAAGACGCTGTCCCAAGGAGTCTACAAATAGTAACACAATTCATCCCCACAACACCACAACAACCCTGTGAGACCGGCACTACTATCATTTACAGATAAGGAAACTGAGGCAGAGAGAACTTACTCAACACAGTCACAGGCAAGGTGGGATTTGAATCCGAAGTGTTTGTCTCCACATCTCAGGGTTATCACCTTTGGAGAAGGCGACTGATCTGAGCGATACAAGTAACTCTTCTTACACACTGTCAAAGGGTGACCCCTGACCTGTCACCACTGCAGGGTTAGTCACCCAGTCTACAAGCGGTGCCCACAGTTTCCAAACCAGCTCGACTTACGAGGAAACATAAGAATGAGACTGACGGAGAGCACTCTGGGATAAATCCAACTAAACTGGGCAGTAACCGGAAGCAGAATTCTACCCCCACTTTAACGTGACTGTGGGGCAAGGAGCTGTGACCAGAGCAACTGCCCTGCTGACTCAAAATGTGGCCCCCGACCAGCAGCTCAGTATCACCTGTTAGAAATGCAAATCCTAGACCTCCAGAATCTGTGCGTTGACGAGGTCCTCGGGTGATTCCAATATATGGTTTCACTTACCCACCACCTGTGCGCTCACGAGGCATGTAAACAAATACGTTTAGGACCCAGATATTTGGTCCACCTGCTGCTGAGATTGCCTCTGAACTTTTCAAATAATTACCCTAATCTCCCAACCACAGAGCACTATCTCCTCTTCCAGGCAGGACATTCTTTTTGCCTTTGGAGGCAAGTTGGGTGGAAAACACTCAGAAGTCTACTCTAACCTCAATCCTTCATCACTCCAACTCCAATGTCAGGCCCTTGGTCCACTTTCGTCTCCAACCCATCAAGAGGCTCTTATGTATTAAGAAATGTCTCTTCATGAAGCTCATGAGCATCTGTCTTCCTGTCTCATTTTCAACATTAGAAGGGGCCTTCATACCAGCTGGACCCTTTACACTCTCCTCGCACCCCCCTTGCCATCATCTGAATATGAGATGTCCCAGCCCAGGTTCAAAGCATGCTCCATCAAAAAAATCCTTCAGTACATCAGCTGGTGTGAATTCGAGTCCCCACTCCCAAGTCTTATTAATTCTGAACCCCTACCTTGTTCACAGCCACGCCGATGCTGAGCCGTGCCACCCAGATAAAAGGCTTCTCTGAAGCATTCTGTCTCTGTAGTCCTGTTTAAATCAACCCGTCAGACCTTGGTTTCTGAAGCTGTAGCATCAGCTGGGGAGAGAGGAAAGAACAGTAACCCACGTGCTGAAGCTTGACAGCACCCAAATCACCTGAGAGCTCGGAAGCACGTGTGCCGGCTCCTCCCCTAGTCTCATCCTCCGCAGGGCTGGGTGGCCCTTTCCTGACAGGCTCCTAGGGGTGGTCCCTGCGGCTGGCCTCAGACCATGCTTTGGAAACCATGGCACTAGCTCATCTTTAAAGCCTCTTCTACCTTTGACATTGTATTTTTTCCAATTCAATCAGATAAATCTACATTATCAAATTACCTAACAACATATACGGAAACCATCACCTGTCTCACTTCATGTAAATGGAATTATTTCATGTATTTTCATGTTCTTTCTCCAGTTCGATTACCAATTCTTATTCGCCTTGGAGGGTTCACACCAGCAAACTATGCCCTGTCTAGCTTTTCCATAAAATAAGCAGAATTTACTTGTAGTTGCTGGGTAGAGAACCAAATAAACAGGATCCTTTCAGTCGTCTGCTCCTGTCTTTTCCAGTTCTCCCACTTCTCCCGATTGTGCGTTTTGTTTTGGACTTTCAGGTTTTGAATATACAGTGTTTGCTGCCATCCTGTGGTAATTTCAAGTAGATGCCAGCCTCCAGTGCACCCGTGGTCTCGCTGTCCCGGGTCCCCAGGGAAGGCCTGCGTCTCCAGGGATTCCTGGATAACCAAGTTCAACAAAATTCTGAGCGACTGCACCAGTTAAGCAGTTTTCACAGTTAGGAGACAGCTCTGGACGCATGCATTCGGCATCTGGTTTCTAACAACCGTGTAACCTTCACCAATTAGGAAATTTCCCCAACTCAGCCTCCTCTTCTGTGAACTCTGGCTGGCGACAGTGCCATCTCTCCAGGACCATTGTGCAAATCCCACCAGCTCATGTACACATGCTTTGAACCAAGGCGCCCGCCTTTGCTTGCCTGCCCGCTGAGTAAAGAGGATTTGTCACAGGCTGCATATAGAATATCTAATATAGTTCACCTATATAAGTAACAAAACTGCCTTTACTTTTTTATATTTTAACTTATTAAATTATTTTACAAAACAACACAAGCCCAAGTTGAGTAATCGAAGAAGAAAATGTACATGTCTGCTTACTAACAATTAAGGCCTGTCTTCACAGGCCCACACACGGGCAATGCCCAGAACTGAAAAAAAAATCACATAACAATGTTGAAAGTGTATCGTCTTGTTGGACCCAGTTAGTAGCTGTATAGGGCCTCACTCAGCCCTTGGGCCCAGGCCTGGTTCTCGGCAATGAGCCCGGAACACATCCTCAGTTGACCGTGAGGAGGATGGTGACACAAACCAGCTGTTGTCCACCCTGGGTTCACTCTGGACAGATTGACACGGGACTCCCAGACAGCCAGCCCCACTCTCTGGAGACTCTGACTTTACCGATCCCAGAGTAGGGAGGGGGCTGGGACAGGTAGCTGATTAGCTGGGCATCGAGATATTTTTAAAATTCCTCAGTAATTCTACTAGAAGCCACTGTACTAAGTGGCTCCAGAAGAGCTGTGTCTTCATTTGGCCGTCGCTGTAGACTCCATTTCTTCTAGTGGGTCAACCACATTCACGGGATGTTTTCTGTGAACAGAGTACAGATGGGGAAGGAGAAAAAAATTAAGTTGGTCCCTGATCCACTTATGATGATCCAGATGGGAGAATCAAGTGATGGCGAGCAGGTAGCACCATGAATGGTTGTCGATTACAGCCGGAGAAGATTGCTTAGCTTGTAAGTCTCACCTTGCTGCTTTCTGAGGGATTACTCCAGAGAGAAAAGAGCAGCAGAGAGACCACATGAGAGGAAGGGTGGCGCTCAGGGCTGGCTGAACAGAGGACACAGAAGTGCCACCAGCAAGCTCGTCCCTCCCCACCATCTCGCCCCGCCACTGTCACACACGTGCCCACGAGGGCACAGCTCAATTGAAACGCAGTCAGCATGCCCGGCCCGACCTCCCATTATAACCAAAGTTTATTCACTTGTGCATCCAACTCCCAATTATTTGCTTTAATAGAAATAAGGTAAAGAAGGCTACATTAGCAGGTATGATTTTTTTAGGGTTTTTTGGTTGTTGTTGTTTATTTTTTAGGATTCTAGTTTTCTGCACCCTGCTCATCTTGCATTGCAGTTTGCCTGAGTACTTAAAACCTTTGCTTAAATTTTAACAGTAGTAGTGATAGCAGCCACAGCTACTAAGCCTTCTGCTCTGGGTTCTCTGAGAGGGTCAGTGTATCCTCTCCAGCCGGAAATGACCATATCCAACATTTTAAGGTACTTCCTCTGGGTCACATGTGCCTATATATGTGTACTTCTTATAAAGACGTTAGTAGAGGCAGCCAAAAGACAGCAAGGTTGATATTAAAAATATACCTGTGACAGGGGCTGGGGATTTAGCTCAGTGATTAGAGTGCTTGCCTGGCAAGCACAGGGGCCTGAGTTCGATCCCCAGCACCGGAAAAAAAAAAATACCTGTGACATAGTGTTTAAAAAAATATGTGGTGCAATAATATGAACTGTACAATTAATCTACGTTTTTAAACTAAATGCATATATTATATACACGTAAATGTTTGGAAGGACAATGTTAAGGCAATCGCTCTCTGCAGGAGAGAGGAAAAGTAGTTAGAGATCACATTAAGACGAAAACAAATTTTTACTTCTACTTATGTGTTTCCGAAATGTTTGCATTTTTGCAATGAGCACATATGTTTTATAATTTTTTAACACTAGGAAGAGAAATCGGGGCTGTAATGCTCTGAACATGTGCGTGATAGTTTTGGTGTCATATATTCACAGTGTATGCATGCATGTACAAATCATGTTGTGTGTGTGATGTGTACATATATAGGACATGTGTGTACATACATGCGTTACTTTTGGCTTATGTGTCACTAAATTCTATCGAAAATACATAAACTTTACTAAAACAGAAGATTTTCTCTTGGAAGCTCCTAAAGCAATTTGTCTAAAATAAAGACACCTGACATTTTTCCACAGTTGAAATGATGCAGTATTTTACTTCATACTTATTATTTCCCACTAACACAACAGATAATGGAAACAGCAACTCTTCAACCAGAGCATATTCTGACCAGGAAAATCCCTGGGAATAACTGCCATTTTATTTATTTGGCCACACTCTGGCTCTTGGATAAACTTATACACAAGTCCCAAATTCTTTGCTCTAAACCTTTACCCAACTATTTCTGCAAAGACTCTGTTGTCTTTTACTACAGCACAATTCACAACACCCAAAGTATGGAACCAGCCTAGGTGCACATTGGTGGATGAAGGGATAAAGGAGATATGGTATATACTGTATACACACTGCAATAGTACTCAGTCGTAAAGAACAAAATTATGTCATCTGCAGGAAAATGGATAGAACTGGAGATCGTTATATTAAATGAGATAAGCCAGATTCAGAAAAAACATGTAACATATGTTTTCCCTAGAACGTAGGCTCTAAAAATAAAAACAAAAAAAACCACGAAAGTAGAAGGAAGGAAATGCGAGGGAGGAAGGTGAATATAGGAATATATTAAGTTTTTTTTTAAGAACTGTGCTAATTTGGCAAAAGATCTTTGCTTTGTATTTTAGTTAGCTTATTCCAAATTAAATTGGGAAACAATTCTTAATTGTATAAGAAGAGAATTTCTTTGCCTTGTGCAGTGGCCCACTAATTTAAATCCTTGTCCTATAGATCACGATTCCAACATAGCAGAACTGTAATAATGCTTATTGGATTATGCCTTTTAAATGGGTGAACTTTGGAAAATGTAGCAGAGAGTAGAACCGCTGTTATTAGGGACACAGAGGGGCAGGAAATGGGGAGAGATTGGTCAGGGGATGAGGCTGCAGTTACACAGGACGAATCAGTCTAGAGAGCTAATAGACACGGCAGGAGGACTATAGTTAATAATATCCATATCCATAGCGGAAACTTGCTAAAAGAGTAGATTGCAGGTGTCTTCACCGTAAACAAAAATAAAAAGCCATGTGAGGAGACGGATATTTGCTTGACTGTAATGTTATATGTATAAAAAACATCATGTTTTGCACCCTAAGTATTCAACCTAAAAATTAAATTATGTGAGTGAAGTTTATAGTCTGTAAAGTATAGCTCAATAAATCTGTTAAATACTTTCTGAATTCATCTTGAATGGGAGCAATCATAATCTATATACACAACAAAAAGATGTTTCCAGGCTGAGGGTTCCTTTACTTCTAGCAGTGGAGATCACCAGACTCCAGGCTGGGGAAGGGCCCGGATCTCGGTGCCCTGGAGTGGACAGTCTCACCTGCAGGGCGCCCCAGAGCCGCCTCGGGCCCGTCTGAACCACGCTCTACAAACTCCTGTCTGCTCTTCCCACAGGAGGACTACAACCAGCTGAGACCACTGTCCTACCCCAACACCGATGTGTTTTTGATCTGCTTCTCCGTCGTAAACCCTGCCTCTTACCACAACGTCCAGGAGGAGTGGGTCCCGGAGCTGAAGGACTGTATGCCCCACGTGCCTTACGTCCTCATAGGGACCCAGGTTCAAGCGCGGGTGACTGGGGAGGGGGGCTGCAAAGAAGCAGGCATGTCACAGGCATGTTCTACCAAACGCGATGGGAGCATCTCAGACACAGCACTCCTGTGAGCAGAAGTCCTTTTGGTGTGCACAATTATTTAGCCCGTAGTTGAGGAGATAATAGAACTATTTAATGTGGAGCGGGAAGTTTCGATAACTTTTTCAAATTGACGGTCTTCTCCAGCGCTGTATCAGAGTAATGAAGGGATGGTGTCAATTCCACATATTATCTAATATTTTGTAGCTGAAATCACAGTTATTTTAAAAATCACAAAATACTTGAGTGTCAAAATGACCCCAGCAACCAGAATGGGCACATTACGGCAGGACTCCTCATAACACTCCAGAGAAGGAGGACAGAAACGCACTGCTCTGTTCTCCTTACACCCTTGATCTTCCAGAGCTTATAAAAGAGGTTAAAATACATGCACAAAATAAACAAACCGAGGGGCTGGGAATTTAGCTCAGTGGTACAGTGCTTGCCTAGCAAGCTCAAGGCCCTGAGATTGATCAACAGCACCAAAAAAAAAAAAAAAAAAAAAAAAAAAAAAAAAAAAAAAAAAAAAAAAAAAAAAGATAAACAAAGCTGGACTGTAAAGGCCTTTAAAATGTTTTGAAAGCTAATAAAATTTCATAGTTTGAATTTCCAGCAGTAAGCCAGTTGCACAAATAAATTAAAGATCATCCCAATTTTGTGGTTTTAAATGGATCTGGTTCTTTTTTAAAATCCAAATTACTATTGCAGTAACAATGAAGGAATTTATAGTGATCCTGTTTCATATACTGTTTCTTTTTATTTCTTGTTTTGTATTCTGCTTAACAAAAGAAATTTTTAAAAATCATAAAGGAAAATATTTTTTAAAGAAGATATGGGTAGATACAGGGTACATGTGTTCACTCACAGAGAGACAAAGTAGAATTTATATAGCCATAAATCAGAGTGTGATTAATGCTTCTGCTCTGAAAGATAATTGTTTGTTTGTTTGAATGAAGTATGTCACCTTAATCCCAGATACTATTTTATAACCAATTGGTGCTAAGTTGAACAATTAAGACAAAAAAAAAAACCCACACAATTTAGTAGACCTGAGCATTATGCTTATCAATATGACCCTAACATATGAATACATTGGTTTTTTTTTTCCAAAACACAAGTCCTGTGTGCTCATGTTCAGGTTCACATACACAGTGAAATTTTAAAGCAACCAAATATTATATTCTCAAACCGAATGCATCCTACTTTCAAATCGACTCTACCTATTAAAAAATCAATGTTTAGTCATGAAGCAAACCCTTTGGAAACCCCACTTTGGGATTCACCTTCTCAAATCTGTAGTACATTTGTTAGAATAATCTCGCATGTAGGTAGATCTAATTTGGAAAAGCAAAACAGAACAAAACAAACAAACAAGATGTATCCAGAAACAGGATGTAAGCATTAAATAATGAGTATTATAATTGTGTAATGTAATTTGGGATCAAAAAACTCATCCCTGCAAGGTATCAAGAGTGCCTGGTCCTCTTTATGCCCTGTCAGTGAAATCTGGAAATAAAAAGAAAATTCCAAAAACACCAGACGCAGCAGAATCATCCAAGGAAGTCTTCAGCATGCAGAGGGCCCGCTTAAAAGGAGAAAATACCAGGACATCCTGGGGTATCCATGTACAAAGATATCACTTGACTTTCTTAGACATAACATGGACACCTGTGTGTGGTTTCTTAAGGAAGATTCACCTACTTCAAAGATGTCCAAGAGGAAAGAAACCCTATCACACCACAGTTTAAAATAATGAAGAAGCCTTGAAAAAATAAATAAGTTGATCACATGTGTGTTTTTTGCCAGATTGATCTCCGCGATGACCCCAAAACCTTGGCCCGCCTGCTGTACATGAAAGAGAAGCCGCTCACTTACGAGCATGGTGTGAAGCTTGCAAAAGCGGTACAGTCGGATTTGAATTTAATTTTAAATGTACACTGAGAGCGGGGTGGTGCGTGCTTTAGAACAGGCGAGCTGCATAGCGAGCGTGTTGCTTTAGGAAGTGTGTTCAGAATCTCCTGGTTTCTGTTCTCCCCGCCGCTCCAGAAAGGCTGGAAGGGGCCGTTTGGTTAGCATTCTTGCCAGCCAGCATTGTCTGTTTTGCGTCACAAAAGCAACTTGGTGAATTTAAACAGCTAAAGCACTTAGCATTTGAGTTAGCAGCCTGTAGAACACATCCTTGCCATATTTACTGTGAATTAAAGGGAGGCTTAGCTGTGTATTTGTACATCTCACTGCTTATGATCATTGTAACTCATTTAAATGACCCCGTGTGCGGTGTTTTGTGATTTTCTTGGGAGAGACTTAGGTTAGCGTCTGGCGGGGTTCTGTTTGCTCAGTATTTCTCGTTATATGATGAACAGCCATTCACAGAGGTTGGCCTGTGTTACAAATGGCACATGGAAACATTACGCGCACCAAGAAGTAACTAGCTGGGAAATCTAAGTGGGTGCTTGACAAATCAAGGCAACTTGCCCAGAGCTGGAGCTATTTTTGTAGCTCTCTCTTCCTTCTTCAGAGTCTGGCATGAACAGTGACTTGGTGGAGTCACTATGAGAAAGCATCTACCAGACACCCAATCTTTGCCTTCCCATTACCAAGATGTGAGCAAAACAGCCACTAAAGTGGACACAAAAGGACAGAAGTATTTTACTCAAGAGAAGGCTTATCAACCACACTTCCATATTTTGTTTTTGTTTTTCTGTTGTTGTTGTTTGAGTTTTTTTTTTTTTTTTGGTCACACTTCCATACTTTGAATGCATATCCTCACTGATTTAGTCACAAATTCATCAACCCAAGTAGCAGGCTTTCAAATTCCTGTTTTATTTTCTAAGTAACTAGCCCTGTAAAACACAAGCCCCGGGCTGTCAGAGTCACCCTTTCTATGCCAGTCAAGAAAAATAACTTCAAAGTCTTCGTTAACAAAGATGTATGCGTTTTTCTTATCAAAACCTGCTTATAGGCACAAAAATAAATATGATGCACTTATATAGCAATGGATTAAATAAGATTTTGTTTCTATGAGTGCGGGGCACGAGACTGTCTCACAACTACTCGAATCGTTTCTTCCTACTCTGCACAGTCATGTCCACACTACTACTCAGAGTGGTCAGGATGCATCGCGCAACTCTGCCTCATTCCACCTCAAGACATCCCTCTTAAGTGGACAGTGAGGAAATAGAGCCTTAAGGAGATGATTATATTTGATTCACACAGCTAATCATAAAAATGTCAGAAATTCAAAGCCAGGCTGGGCATAGTGTTGCACACTGAGGCAGGAGGATCACAAATCAAGGTCAGCCTGGGAAAGTTAGTGAGATCCTGTCTCTGTCTCAAAATAAAATAGAAAGGGCTGGAGATGTAGCTCAGCATTCCCTGGGTATAATTCCCAGTACATAGGGAGGGAAAGAGGGAGGGAGAAAGGAAAGAAGGACAGAAGAAAGGAAGGGAGGGAGGGAGGGAGGAAGGAAGGAAATTATTTCCAGCCCAGCTCTGTGGACTTTATCATCATTCCATAAAACGTCTCATTTTTTTTTAATTTTATTTTAATGGTACATTTTAGATGTACATAGTGATAACATTCATCATAGGGGATTTGTACCTGTACATGACATATCTTGTTGCTTCTTTTTTTCCCCGTTCCCCTCCCCTCACCCCCTCCTCCCTCCCTATTAACCGTCTCATTTCTAACCATAGATTTTTCTTCCCGGACGATAAGTGCGTATCTATGGTCCTTCTTCCTTCTCCTCAAACCTTCAGCCTCGAATGCTCTCATTAACATACAGAAATACCCAGTTCCATAAATAACCGTGCACTTCCAGCAGGAGGCCCTGGCTGGCTCCACCCTAGCTTCCAGCAGGACGGTGGTCTCCGTATTCCTGCTTCCCGCCTGTCTCCCACCTCATCCCGTCAGCTTCCTTGCCTCACTTCTCATTTGGGAAGTTGTTTTTTTTCCTCTGAAAAGAAGTCGCTCTGAAGCCTCCCATCTCATTTCTGACTTATTTTAGGAACAATGGCTGAGTTCACCACTTTATTGCCTTTTGCCAGTTTCTCCTAGCAACTGCTCTCAGAGAGAGAATCATGTTCAGCTTACAAAATCCAATTTAGAAGAAAACCAAGCAAGATTTTAACTTGTTTCATCACAATTCATGTAATTATAGAGAGGCTTTAAGTTTTGCTACTCTTTGACTTCTCTGTCAAGTAGTTTATAACAACAGCAAGCATTTATGAGTGTTTATACTGTGCCAGGCTGCAAGGCGAGTGCTTTCCACACTTCATCTTAATTAATCTTCACAGAAACCCCCTGAGGTGTGTATATTATTATCACCACGCTCCTAGAGGAAACCGAGGCTCAGAGAGGTGCAGGCCACACAGCTAGATAGTGGCAGAGCTAGAACACGAAATGGGGCTTTAACCACCAAGCTCTCCTGCCTCCCTGCTGTAATCTGAAAACAAACTTTTAGGTTTGGGCCTTTTTTAATATACTGAAGGTCACATTTTCATGTGTATCATCTCCCCAAAACTTAAGTGCTTTGCAAATTCAGAGTTCTCATATACAGTCTTCTCTGCTAAATGCTTCTCAACCTCGAATGTGTTTTTCAACTATCTTCTCTTTTTGGTCTCAAAGGGCATTTTCTTTTTAAAGGATAGTTTCACAGCATACGTAAATAAATCTTTACATTCAAAAGCCAATCCCATTTACATAAATATTTTATATCAATTTATAATAACTATTCTGTGTTTTCTTTTACTTGATTTATCATCTCTCTTATTTACTGTTTTTAATTCTTGGCCTACCACCTGCGAACACATGTTACCACTACTAGATTTATTTGACAACCGATTAAACGCCTACCACGGGCCAGGTGCCCATTCTTGGACCAAAATCCTTCATGTGTTCTCTTTCTCAGCTCCATCTCACACAACCTCATCGTGATTCTCCAAGTTCAGGCTCCCCAGGTTCTTCCAGATATAACGCTTTCCTACTTTCCTTCTTTCATCCTTCGGCCTCTCTCACTGTCTTCTCCCCCAGGTGGCTTCCGTTGTCACCCCCCTTTACCTTAGCCCCTCTTTCTGCTGGGTTTTTTAACATACACAGGCAGAGTGTAAAGCAGCACATTTCAGTAATCGATGTTCCATTAGTGTCGATCAACCGGAGCCTTTAACACCTTCCTCCTGAATGAGACGGTCAAGGGGGCCATCTGATCACATGTCTGGTCACTTCCCGTTTCACGGGCCACGCAAGGCCAGCACCTCACCGCCGGCACTGGGTTACAGAGCCCCCCAGGCCAGGGCGGGAGGGAGATAAGCAAACAGACGCAGCGAACTGTTGGATCCACTGAAGTGGCAGAGGAGAGCATGGCAAACACATTTGGGGCAGGAGGGCTCAGAGGAGATTTCTCGAAGCAGTTGACATCAGAGCCAATTATTATCCAGGATGAGGATAAGTGTGTCAGATGGATAGAGCTCGAAGACAGGGGAGAAAGACAGACAGACAGACCAGTATGTTCTAAAGCGTCCTTTAGAGTATAAGGAGCCTGCTGGCAACCTGACAGACCCAAGTTACACCTGCAAATATTTTGGTCGATCTAGTGCAGTATTTTTAATGCACTTTAGTGGCCAACATTTAACACTTTGGAAACGTTGTATAAATATACATACAGTATTTCTGGCTTCTGAAAAATGTTCACAACATCTGGCTACTCTAGGAGAGAATTCCCTCATCAACCAAAACCTTCTGTCTGTCTTTTTGACAAGGTGCGTACCCTTCAGTGCGCCTCCGCCCTCACCACTCCATACCAGCCTGTACCCGAGCAACGCACTTACCCCTGTCTACCCCGGAGTTAGAAATATCTAGAGTCTTGGAAAAACCATCTAACCCAGAAATGCTCTCACTTACTGATCTCCTTGATCTCTTCTCCTCCATTCCTGTGTGGGGAACGCCCCACTTTTCTTTCGTTTCTCTCTCTCTCCCTGAGCCTACAGCTCTTCTCCCTTTGGTTCATTTGGTTTTTTGCTTTGTTTTGGTTTTTGTCTTTCAACCACAATTTCTTTGCATTTGCTGGAGATAGCAAAGTGGTCGGATTAAGACTCTGGCTAGGGAGATGGACAGACTCTAATCTCCGCCGTGTCCTTAGTTGTGTGACCACAGAGGGGCTCCTTAGCCTCTCCAGGCATCAGTTCCCTGCCCTACAAAATGAGGATGGTGACCAACTGGTCCTCACAAAGCTGCTATGGTAATGAAATGAGCTACTGTGCTCCAAGGTCTAGCTCAGCAAACCACAGGGAAATCAACGTCCCCCCAGACGGGACTCCAGCTGAGAAGGACTCTTTGCTGTTACTCCTGCCACTAACTTTCTGTCTTATTCTACAACATGCCCCACTGCTACCAGGACAACCTGGTAAACACAAACATTGCATTTTACTGGTTTGTTTGTCAGACTCTCAGATCTTCTGTGCATCTGTGGTCTATTTCCCAGCTTCCGAAACAATAAGGTTCAGCTATTGTAAAATTATCAAAAAAGCATCCTCTCTCTATCCTCAACCTCTCCCTTTCCCTTTAAACCCATCTCAGTTTGGTAGAGTCTGATCCAGATTGCTAGCACGTGTGTCCATAGACGGACCCTCAAAATCCTGCACTCTCACAGATGGATTTGAAATATCTGACTGAGTAGATCAGTTTGCTCCAAGAGGCAGATGAAGTTGCTGCTGAAGAAAAGCTGTATTTCCTTGAGACAGTTTTCTATTTCCCAACTTTAAGGACACAAATGACTTCTTCAGCAATCCTTCTAGCACCACTGTACCTTTTCCCTGAACTGGGGTGAATTCTTCTCTCCGATCCTCAGAGCCCTGGAAACACAGTAACGATACTCACCTCACAGCCGGGTTCTCTTTCTCACGCTCCTTCCCACTCACACCCAAAATCTGTCGGTGACTTTTCCTGGAACAATCAGCACACGACACAATGTTTTGGTAACCTCCTCACACAATGATGCCTTTATCTGCCGTTCATTATCTTCAGTAATGTCGGGATTGGGAGAGATGAGTTTAGATGACTCCTGCACCATCAAAAGTCGAACATGGAAGGCCTGTCTGTGGCGCTCTGGAGGCAGGAGGGGAGAGGGCCCACCCATCTTGCAGGGCTCCTGTGTGAACAGAACTTCGGCTCTCCTAGAATCTCTGGATCTCTCTTCAGAGATCCAAATCTCTCCTGGAATCTCCAGAGTCTTTCTGAGGCTTATGATCATCAGTGCAGATGTCTCCCAGATAGAAGAGCCCCGCAGCGCTCTTTGTGGATTTTCCAGCAGGACTGTGCCCATTGGTAATTAGTGCGCTTTTCACATGTCCTCATATCCAGCTTAGACACCATCCCCAAAGGTAACGATGACATTATTAGGAAAATTCTCTGCGCCCTTTATTCCCCTCTAAAAACAATATCCTACTGTTGTTTAAAGTTATTTCCTAATCCAAAGGCCAACCATGGTCAAAATGAAAGGCATAAAGTAGGTTTTCAACATCCACTCATGGTCTCCATACCATGATTTTGGTATTTCCCTTTGGCTCATGCGGTAACCATTCCAGTCCAAAAAAGCAACAAGAAAAGATGTGCAATATCTGTTGGAGAAATAGAGGCATAATTTGCAGGGCCCAACCAAAACAACTTCATTTCATACTTAGTCTTCATATCTGTGCCTTGTGGATGAATGAGCAGCCTTGTCTCATCGATTGTCAGCTTGACTAGCTTCTGGCACAGCTGAGCAATCTGGTCAGTTACGGTCAAGAAATAAGGAAAAGAACATTCATGAAGAGACCCAGAGTTAGGTCTAGTTCGTTCACTTTCCGGTTGACACCTCGCATTACCCACCCCCCACCTGGGGCCGTTCCTATGCTAGTCTAAGAAATATCACCAATTTCTCTTTAGTGCACACATTGCAAATTGACTGGTTTCACCCACACGCATCCATGTCAGCATCCCACATGTTCCACAGGGTGTTTAAAAATTGGCGAATATTCAATAAAAGTCTAAATTCCCAGATCTTCTTGAAAACTACAGAAATAGAAGCACCACAACCCAACATTCCCACATGGAAGCAGAGTAAGACCACCCACCCTAGAGGGGCCTGCGCTCCACAGTCCACCACCCCCTCCCCTCCCTGTTGCCTCCCACTAACCCTGTTTATTCATTCGTGTGAGCAATTCCCCATAACAGGCACACGATTTTGCTGCGTTTCAGTCATTCGTCTACTGTAGTTTCCAGTTCACCATCCAGTCAACCTTTGCTAATCTGGTTTAATTTTTGAAAGTGAGTCTGATACTGTAAAACAAAAGCAAGCATTTTTCTAGATATCCTTAATATTAGGAGGCTCACATCATATTGCTGGAGCATACTGAGTGTCTGAGAAATATCCAGGTGTCTGTCCTTCATACGAAGCTGACCGCCAAACTTGCTCTTCACAGCCTGGGATTCTTACTGAGGACTTATATTTGGCCTGAATTTCTGTTTTCATAGAGAATTCACAATTATCTAATATACCATGGTATGAAATCATCAAAACATTTTGAAATAAAGCCCTAATCTAGTACAAAATACTTCACCATTTAAATAGACCATCCCCTGACAATGAATATGTTTCTGCCAGTCGTGTATTTTATGGTTTCTATTTTCACGTGTTTTGATTTTTTTAATTTCTTAAAATGTGCTTTTAAAGTATGTTGAAACTGAATAATAGGATTTAGATACTACTTTGCTGAAAGATACCTTATTAGAAGTACATTCCGGGGCTGGGGATTTAGCTCAAGGGGTAGAAGCACGAGGCCCTGAGTTCGATCCCCAGCACAAAAAAAAAAGAAAAGAAAAGAAAAAAGAAGTACATTCCAATCAAGAATGACCTATAAACCCCACTCCCTTTCTCTCGCTGGATTGCCAGGTTGACACTTGGCCCCTCTACACACAGGAGAAGCGGCTCACTTGGATTTGACTGCCGCATTCTTCATGTAAATACAACGGTCACAAAATATTTTCACATGTAATACTGCTTTTGAATCCTCTTCTAATTATTTATACCTCTTATTTTATACTTTTACATTCTTGATGTTAGAAATGAATGGCTGTGGATCACTTGCAGAACTCATTGTTTACCAAAGTGATCTACAACCATGTATTGCTAGTATAAGAATGTAAATATATATATATACACACACACACATATGTAATGCTATTATATATATGTGTGCGTATACACACAGGCATACACGCAATTAGGATGGTGGTTACAGGCTGGGATGTAAACAAGAAAACTAACCCACACGTCCCGGGCTGTTTAGGGGACAAGAGGAAGTTGAATTTGGCAGAGGTGTCCCCCCGCCCCCGTGCTTTTTTCTCTTTTCTTCCTCCTCATGGCTCTCTCTCTCTCTCTCTCTCGTGTTTAAGATCGGAGCACAGTGCTACCTGGAATGCTCGGCCCTGACTCAGAAAGGTCTGAAAGCAGTTTTCGATGAAGCAATCCTCACCATTTTCCACCCCCAGAAAAAGAAGAAAGGCTGCTTCCGGTGTCACAGCTGCTGTTCCGTGATCTGAGGTCGCTCCGTCACCCTCCGCTCCAGCCCAGGGTGAGGGCGGCTGCCAACCCCTGCGCCCAGCTCCAGCCTAAACGGAGGGCGTGACGGAGAGGAGGTCCTGCCCTCGCCATGAGCCTCCCCATCGGCATCCTAGTCCTCCGAGTGCCACGTCCCCTGCCAGCCAGAAGCAGCCACGCTGCACACTCAGCCAGCACGCCCAGCCCGGATTTCAAACAGCCCCACTGCGGAGTATGCTGGAAACGAAGTCAAAGGCCACCTTGCATTTTACTTCTCCCTCCCAGGAGCGTGGAGCTGGTGAAAATCGCCGCAGGAAAACCAAAGGAGGAACTTAGTTCCTGTGTCGGTGGCCTTACTTGATGTCTTTTACAAAATTTAGGAACACAACACTAACCTTTTTTTTCTGAGACTACTGTTTTCACCCATGTGTCTTGCATATATTTGTGTTATTTCAAGAAATTTCTAATTTCCAATTGACTCAGGTCTTACAAATCCATACCAAAGTAGCCTAAAGGCAGGATGGTTCATGAGCATTTCCATCTGGGACGGGTTTCTACCAAAGTTCTTGGAACCAACATATACCTCTGAATGCCTGATTACAAGATACAAGAAAACTTTTAAGCTTTTGGAAATTTACAAAGCCATAATTTTTTAGCCTGGTTAAAAGAAATACCATCTGAATTATTACAGGTCCACATATTTTTGCCAAAGATTAACCCTACAAATGCTTAAGTTGTAGATAGGCTGCTTAAAACAGAGAACTCCATTAAATGGCAGAACATCCTTTAAAATACTCTTTAATCAGCAAAGTGGACTCTCCTGCTTTCTCCCTATCCTGTGGAAACCTTTTTCCTTCCTTTGTTTTATACTTTCTCATGCCCTATTCATTTTGTTCCCCCCACTACTGTAATAGCCTCACCTACAAGAAAGATCTGGACATTGGACATAAAAGGCAAATGTTTCACAATCCCCAAAAGTCAGGTGAAGTGCCTCAATTTTTGTACTTGCTTCAACTCAAAGTGCTTCTCATCTTGCCCCAGGTAAGCTCCCATTCTAAATGGAATGATTTTCCCCAGTTACAACTGGCATTATATTACTGCTTCTCTCTGTCTTTCCTTACTTATTTTCCCAAATATCTATTTAGGAAATACATTTGTAGGTACCAAATGGGTCCGCTTCCAGAACAATGCACTACATACACGTGGACTTGGCCCTGGGAAAAGTAAATCTCTCAATTATTTGGCCTTTCTATGTGAAAATTCCAGACAAACAGAAATTCTTGTAGCACAGAGTGAGTTACTTCCTACCTTTTCAGTAGAAGCTATGATAGTTTCTCATCAGTCTTATTTACTTACAAATGTTCTAGAGTCGCCCAGATAAACACTTAGTTTTTTGATTGCATAACTGAAGCTTATCTCTGCAGTGTGAAATTATACCAAGTTTTTCCAGATCCTAGCACCCTGTAATGAGGAGACCAGTCTTTCTGTGCCTTTCTGCTCCTGTAGGGGCCACATTTAAAAAAAAAAACAAAACTGCATGCTATGGACCTTTTCTCTTAAGACCTCCCATAATAACCCTTCAGTCTTTGGGGTTCTGTTTGTTTAGAATTTCTGAAATGTGCTTTCCTTTCTCCCAAGTGCTTTTTCCCTTCTCTACCATCGAATTGCAAAACATTTTCTTAAATACACACACACACACACACACACGCATACGCACGCATGCACATCTTAAAGGAAACAGGAGTTTTGTTACATCAAAGTTCAACATTTAGAGAAAACAAGGACTTTCTGCCTTCGTAAGCGGAAATCAGCCGTGTATGAACTACAGCTCTGCCAAGGTAATGAATTCACCCTTTACAAACAATAACGAGCATTTAGCCCAGTAATAAAGGAAGCACCGTTTGCCAGTTTTGTCGCGTTACCGCATAGTTATATCTCGCTGAGGAGCCACTGCTCACTTCTCACTGATGTGGACGGAAAATTGAAAGCAGTGTGCTGGCTCCACGAAGGGAGATGTGTGCACTCGGCGGCAAACAGCTCCACAGGTCTTCAGCTCCCTGGTGGGCCACTGGGATTACCTGCTCATGGCGGGAAGATCCTACTCTCACCTAGAACCAGAACCTGCACAGAGACCATCAGCGTCTGAGCGGAGCAGACTCCAAGAGGTCTTAGGAGCTAATTACAAGATAAAATCACGTAGAACAAAGCAAAGAAATGAGTTAATGTCCTTCCAGCACATTAATCATTAGCTCCCCGTCTTGTGGCAAGATCTAGTTCATTTCACTGAAAAGTGTTTTCTGCCATAAGATTGATCAAACTGTTCTGAAACCAAAAATAAAAAGGTATAGCGAGCTAGAGAAGGGTCCTTTAATGTTCTGTACGACAAGCAGCAACTGATCTCCATGTGAGGGTGGAGTCTTCGCTTTCCAGAGCAGCAGAAGGCACCAGGAACTCTGGTCCAACCCTCCACTGGACACTGAGACGCCCAGTCTAGTTGGGTCGAGAGAGGTGCGCTGTGGCGGGCAGATCTCAGCCTTCTGCTTGCTGAACGTCTTCCAACCCCGTGCTGTATGGTACTCCCTTTGCCCATATCAATTTAGAGCTTTGTAGGCGTATCATTAGAGTTGCAACTGTTTATCCTACAGATGCCAGCCACATTTTTCACGTATAACTTCATGTAGTTAGGTTACTATAAAGAAGATAATCGGGGCTCGGGATTTAGCTCAGTGGTTAGAGTGTTTGCTTCACAAGCACAAGGCCCTGAGTTTGATTCCCAGCACCAAAACAAAAACAAAAAAAACAAAAAGATTTATCAAAGTAGTAATAAACTAGACTACACGGCAATGTAATCCCAATCTAATGACTCAATCACGTGTCTAGGTTTGACCCATATTTTTCTTTCACTCAGATGATTGGTTACCAGGTAGAATGAGTGAACCCCCAGGCTATTTTAAAAATATGAAAGAGCTAAGATACAAATCAAAGCCATAGCCATGACAAGAAATCTGGGCTGATTTCTGCCAAGCACGGTTGGACTCAAAGAACAATTACCGAAAGCAGTAACAACAGCAGCCCTAAACCAGGAAGTGCTAAATTGGAAATTCAAAAACAAAGCCACACGCGTATGACAGAAAGAGGGCTTTTGTGCTGAGACCTCAGTGACAGGGTTTCTGACCAGGATATGCCAAGAACCGTTTGGAAGATTCCTGGTCCATCAGAGAAGCACCAAGCCACGTGGGGAGAACCATAGACGGTCTTCACTGGACCGCCCGTCAGGAAACCAAACGAGCCAAAACACGTGCCTGCCGCGTCCCCCGGAGAATTGTTAACTTCTGCCTGCTCTCTACAAACAGGGAAGAAAGAACTGTGGATGTGAGTGAGCAGGCCGTGATCAGCAGCCCAAATCACTCATTTCTCCTCGTGATTTGCTACAAATGAATGCTACCCTGGACAAAGCTCTGTGGGTCTGTAGTGGCAGGGAGGGACTCATTCTCTCGCCTACTCTGCTTTGGCACAGCAGGAAGCCAAGGGAAAGTTTCCAAGAAATACGAGTGAATAAATAACTTCAAAAATTTCCTTAAGCATGAACATGACTTAAAACCTGGAACGGACGACTTGGAAGTGTCTAGAAAGATCATTATTTGGATGAATGATATTTATTCATCTTCAGTGGGATACTTTCAGATAGAAAAATCTTATTTAATATGCACAAATACAATTAATAGCATGCAAATATTTAAGATGAAGCAGGGGCCGGGGATTTAGCTCAGTGGTTAGAGTGCTTGCCTCTCAAGCATGAGGCCCTGAGTTCGATCCCCGGTACCAAAAAAAAAAAAAAAAAAAAAGATGAAGCAGTAATTCATGGTGCTTCAATAGTCAGCAAAGACCAGAAAGAAAATCAGAGGCCCACGCTCCCTGTTAGCCTCACTTCAGCCATAGGGGGCGGGCCAGCTCTCTGGGGCTCTTTCGAGTCAGGGAGAGAATGAGTCGGAGGGAGTTTGGCTTGTGTGTGCAATGGTGTGATGCGAGTTCAACAGCCGTTGTTAGCTTTGAAATTCCAAGACAGGAAATGACAGTAAAAACCGCATGATTAATCTCAATCACCATCTATTTTTTTTTCCTCCTTAGATGATGTTATGTCAAACACTAGAGCTGCTTTGTTGTATGTATTTTAAATGGGCTCTAGCCTGGCGGTTTCATTTCGTTCTGTGAGTTCTGCAATAACTCAGAAACTTCTGACACGACGGCTGGAGTAAATTTTTTTGTGTATTTTCATCCACATGCTCCAAGCATCTCAGACATGCAGGGACCCTTGCTGAATGGGTTCCAGTCAGCGTCACAGGGGACATGACGTCCAGGGCACTCATGAGCTCCGGAAGGCCCGCAACGAAGTCTTCCCATAAGCAACCCGACTTAGCTTAGCCTCAGCGACCCTGCACAAATCAGCCTTTCTCTTTTTTTCTGAGTATGTTAGTTCTTTGAGAAAAAAATAGAAATACTTTCTGAGGACAGTATTTTGGGGTAGCTCTGTAAATACACATCTAAAAGTACCTCCGCCTGCCATTTTTTAATCATTATTTAAGAAGATTCATTTCTCCTCAAGGAGCCACAGGCTTGAAAGTCAATGAACTTTCCATCCTCATCACCTGCTTAAATTGTCGTTGGCTCTGAATAAACAGCAATTACTGTTTAAGTGCCTCTCGGCAGAATTCTGGCCCAGTCGTGACTATCCCTGTCCCTTCCATTGTGACGTCCACAGCGTCCAGGGAAGTACAGCTGGCCTGCTGGTGGGCTGGAGTTCTGACAATCAGCATCTTGTGTGATGGCTCCGCTATGTACCCTTTTCGCAATTAATGGATATTATTTCCTGTTCTCTTTGCCCTTGCAGTTTATTTTGTGCCATATCCTGACTTTCAAGTCATTAAATCGTCTTTCCCCTACTCTCATTTGTGGGTCATCTGAAAGTGTCTCTGTCAGCCACTCAAGCAGACTGCCTTCTGTGGGTCTCTTTTACAATGGGAAGCTGTCTTGCCCTTTGCTACTCCAAGTGTGGCCTGGGAATGGGAACCACTAGTGTCGCCAGTGTCACCACTAGTTAGGACTGCAGAGTCTCAGGCTCGGTCCCAATCTGCTGAACCAGAATCCGCACTTTAACAAGACTTCCAGCTGATTTGTACACACATAAAAACTGGACAAGGACGGGCCTACGAGGCAGCCAAGTTCATCGTCAGTCTTTATTGTCAGCTGTGTAAAATCCACCTGATGAAGAAACCATCAACTTAGCGGACTCTCAGACGCTGCCTCACAGGTATCATTTGGGTTCATGTTTGGGTCATTTGTCTTCACTGGCTGAACAAAGGGGCTGAGTCCTTTCTTTTTCTTCTCCTGTGCTACCCGGTTGCAACAAAGGAGTACACATGTTTTAGAATAGACCAGAAAAGCAGCAACTGAGTTGAAAGATTTGCTAAACTCTGAAGTATTTGTGTTCTGAAAATCCTTTTGGCATTTATAAGGGGAGAGAGAAAATGCCCCCCGCAAACTTACCTTCCATGAAGAAATAAAGAAAGATTTGTATTATATGAAGTTTACATATTTATAGAATGGAGATAAAACAAATTTTGAGACATAAAACTTTTGGAGGAGTTTCTGTCTTCTATTGCTTCAGATGCCGAGCTCTAGAGGACAGACAGGGACCGATGACAAAGCGCCTATCCTGCGGGGGACGCAGACCCATTCTTGGTGTGTTGGCTGCCTTGAACACAGACCAGAGTCTTATCCACTTATTCAGCATATTTTTACCAAACATCAGTAGGACCAGGTTTGCTCTCCCTGCCCACACCTCACTCTCTGTACAGAGTCCTTTTAAAAATTGTACATATGTAGATTAAATTCTGCCGTCTTATTCAAACCCCCTCTTGCTGAAGAAGTCCTGAATGCAAATCACATCTACCCTCAAACAAATTAAATAAGAACACAAGGGTCACCATTCCTTTGCACCTGCAAATGAATGTCCGTGATTAATCCCAGAAAAAGAACTTGATGCCACTGGACACACAAGACACTAAGGGGCCATCTCCTCCGAGAAGACGGTTCATCTTGCCCCCACCCAGGCACCCTTGTAGACACACACAGAGGCCTTACGGTTCAATCAGGTGGCCTCCATGCTCAAGCGAGAGAAACCCACATGTGTCCCAAGATGGTCCTTCCACTGGGAACCTGTAAACTGGGAGCAGTGTGGCAATCACAGCAGCTCACATTCTCGGAAGGCTGTGAACACATCCAAAAACAGAATCTTACCAAAGATCATTGTCACTGCGGCAAATGTATCTGGGACTTCTTGCCGGTAAGCGCTGAAGCAAGCTGCCGAAGAGCCCTTCTTAAACCAGGGCCTGCACGTCTTCCGGCAGCCCATCCAGCCCCTCCCTACCCCGGGCCTCAGATGAGAGTCGGTTTTATTTTCTTCAGGAGAAACTAATAGAGAAAGAAAACTAACATCAACCACCTGTTTCTCTTCAAGAATCCACTTACTTGTAATTTTTTGAAGTTCGATTCCCAGTCCTTTTACTATGACAGTAAAATGAAATTCCAGGCGAGCTCCCGGAAAACTTGCCTTCATCTGAATAGAAACATTCCCACCAAATAAAACCGGGTGAAATGAAGTGTGCTTGTCAGTGAGCTGGCTCAGATTTTGTTACTGCTGAAATTTGCAGCCACTTCCACCCGGACTTTGTCTCCTGTTAGCAAGTGTCAGTGTTTCAATGGGGAGGTGCTTCACACTGTCCACTTGAGCGTGGGCAGGTGGGATCCAACAGCCGAGCACAATCCTCCTCTTAAAAACATTTCCAACGTATTTTGAAACGTTGGATGTTTTAAATTTTCTCGGTGAAATTTGTGCTCAGAATGTTTTAGTTGTAATACGCAGATTGCAAGAGGAAATAAAAGGATGGTAGAAATTAGAAAGTCTGAGAGCCTCAGACTTCGCCACTGTGATAGGAAAGCTCACTCTTCTGTGCTGTGGACATTGCAAGACCCTTCCCCTGAGGAACGCGGGCAAGCCACAAAAGCACAATCTGTTCGTATGTCTCACATAGAAAGAATCTGTGAACCACTGGGATTAAATTTCAATTTCGAGAGCATAATTCTGCGTGTATACTTCTTCAAGAAAGACTGGCTTGCTGCGTGTGGTGGCACACGCCTGTAATCCAGCATTCAGGAGGCTGAGGCAGGAGGATCGCTGTGAGTTCGAGGCCAGCTTTGGCTATATAGTGAGTTTGAGGCCAGCCTAGACTACATGGCAAGACTCTGTCTCAAAAAACCAAAAAAAAAAAAAAAAAAAAAAAAAAAAAAAAAAAAAAAGAAAGAAAGGAAGGAAGGAAGTATGGCTTCATTCATCAGTATCCTTTATTGTCTATGTGGACAGCTTACTTTCAGTGAATGAATATTCTTTCAAATGATATTTTACTTGTATCTGCAATTTGGAGATGTTCACATTTATTCTTTTGTTTTAATACTCACTTCAACATCATCAAAATTACCTTTCTCATCTTAGTAATGTTGACATGCTTGTTAAAGCAAGATTTTTCTTGTCTTCTGGAGTCTTCTGGAGAACGTCTGTTTGGGGTTTTTTTTGGGGGGGTGGTTTGGGCTCTGCATGATTTTCCAAAAGCCTAGATAGCTCAAAATCAAGATCAAAGAATATAACACCCTGTGTGTCAGGAAGCTTTTTTTTTAGCTCACTTATTCCAAGTGCTAAGGAAATTGTACAGCAGAAGGAACTTAGGGTCAAATGTAAAGCCAATAAGCTTGAGAAAGATTTACTTTACTTCCAATAATGAGGACCTTGAAAAGAGAACCAAATAATTCCTCTAAATTCCTTAACGATGGAGCCGAGTCCCTGCCTCACATTGCCAATTACAGGGCTCTGCAACAGCCCCTTTGTTTTCCCATCTTTCCCTGTTTCTTGTTCCTTTCGTTAGCTTTCCCCCGTTTGCAGGACTCAGCGTCCCCTTCGGACCCTCCAGGATTGCAGCAACAGGGCACTCAGCCTTCCCGACCTTCCCGCACACAACTCCACACGACTCCATTCCCTAAACCAAAGGGTTGTAAAAGAAATGGCCGAAGATGCATCTTGTAAATAAAAACCACAATTCTTATAGTCCAGTAGACTGTGGCACAAGTAGAAAATTTTAACAGGAAATAAAATTTGAAGAATTTGCTAAAGACAGTTTAAAAGTTATTTCTTAGTAGTTTGCGACAATGTTTTGAAAAAGAAAGCCACAGAGGATAAATTGCAATTCATTTGAAGAAAAGATTCTCTCCTCTCCTCTCCCCTCTCTCCTCTTTCCCAGGGCTTTGACACTGAGCTATATGGCCAGCCTTTTTTTTCAATCACTCAGGCTCGGCTTGAATTTGTAATCCTCCTGCTTCAGCCTCCAGAGTGCAGGGATTACAGGCATATGAGACTATGTCAGGCAGAAAATGTCTCTTGAATGAAAACAACAAGCAGCCCTCATGGAAAACTATGAAATACAATTTGTTTTTTTATCACTGCAACATTATTGTCCATTAGATATACAATTCATTTATTGTCTCTGAAATGACTTTATGAATTAAAATTGAATTAATTTGAAAAGTTCGTTGCGGGGCTAGAGGTTTAGCTCAGGGGTTAGAGTGCTTGCCCAGCAAGCACAAGGCCTGAGTTCGATCCCCAGCACCAAAAAAAAAAAAATTCATTGGGCAACCACAGAAGAATTTGGTACTTTCCTAGTGACTCATTCACTTTCTAACCAATGAGTAAAGGGAAATGTGAATTGCTAGTAAAGCCAGAAGTAAAATAAGATGTGAGAATTTATGTTCTCCGATTAAAAAATGATCTCATGGGAAAAAAAAATCCAGGAAATTCTCCTTCCTCTCTTTACCTTTTATCAACTACAAAATCAACATATTTCCGGGTAAGCAGTTTCTCTAAAGCTGCCCTGAAAGGTGAAGTACCACCTTTGCCCTGCCCCAGTTCTCACATTGCCTAGGAAACAAACTGAGAGCCCACGACTTTCATCTCTGCAGCAGTCTCTGTGAATCACCCTTGAGGCTCTGCTTCTTTTCTTCCTCTGTCCTTCTGTCGTGAGATTCAACTTGAGCTACAGCAAAACATTATCTTCCTAGAAGTTATACGAGAAAAGCAGAGAAAAAATTCCAGACTTCATAGAACAGCCCAACTAAACCACCTCCAGGAAGGACTGAGAAAATGCTAACAAGTGCTGAGAGATAGTCTGACATTCATAAACTCAAAGACTTCTCCAAGGAGAAAGGACTCGGAAGCAGCATTCCAAAAAGCATCATGCGCTCGTAGGAAAGGTTTGGCTCTGGGACAGAGAAAGAGGCATGTGCTGCTTATCAGCTATATTATCTTGGGCAAGGTAATTGGCCTCTCTGGGGTTTAGTTTCATCCTCCATAAAATGGTAATGGTAAAATGACAGTAACAATGCTTACTAGAATGGCAGACACAGAATAAAGAAAAATTAGCATAAAGGATCCTGCTCATAGTAGGACTCCTATAAATGGTAATGTCTTAGTTGCTTTCTCATTGCTGGGACAAAAAAAAAATCCTGGCACCCATTGTTAAAGGAGGAAAGGTTTATTTCAGCTCACGGTTTGTAGAGGTTTCAATATACAGCTGGCTCTGAGGCAGGGTGGCATGGCAGAATGGCATCACAAAGGAGAAACAGTCCATGGCATGGTAGGCAGGAAGCAGCAGCCTCCCTTTCCCTTTTATTCCATTCAGGCTATAAGCCATTTGTTGGTGCCACCAATATCCAGGTGGGTCTTCTCATTATCCACACCCAGAACGATGCTAAATCAATCAACAGATTAATTTAGTTATCACACACCTTTAATCCATATTCACACAGCTTAGATGCAGCCCCCTCTGAAAACCCCCACCTATGAGTACATGAGGCTTTGGGAAGCACATCTAGATACAAGTCATAAGAGGTAACAATATTTATATCTTTATTTCCAAATATAGTGCTTTGCCCAAAATTAGAGCTAATAAGTATTTGTGGAATGGAAGGGAGGTTGTAGAAGGAAAAGAGACAGGAAGAATCCTGGCACATACTTTCTTCTTTTTGATTCATAACTTTTCTAATTATAATATACATCTATTATTTTAAAAACGTACACTACGAACTAGGAGTGCTACAGACCATTAGCCATGCCACACAATTTGCAGGCTATAGCTCTCTGTCACAATTGTAGCTCTGCTGCCTGTTATACCTTATGTCTACCTCACCTCTTATGGCTGTGTCACAACTGGTCTCTGCTGTCACTGACCCTATCACCTCTGCCCATGCCAGGAAGCCCAGTTCCGTGGCACCTTCCCCAGGCCTACAAAGGAAAGCCACCACTTTCCATGACACAGATGAGCCCATAAGTGCATCCCTTTGTGCTTTCATGAAGGGGACGGTCCTCTGGACCATCCGGGTGAGCAGCGGGCGTAGCAGCCATGAGTTCTGGAGTCTGTGCAATAGCACCTACTGCAGCCTTTTGCTCCCCAGCACTTTCCCACGGTGGCTCAGGCATCTTCTCATCATTAGCACGAGCCACCATTTCCCCCACGCTTGAAGGAGCCGCCCAACACCACAATGGTACCAGATCCTCATGCCCTTATCACAGTGGTAAATTCTGACAGTGCCCCCCTATGGACAAAGTCTTCTTATCCAGTCTTATATTCTGCTGTTCTCCTCCTCTCCTTCCAGTCTGACGCCCTCAAGATCCATTGCCAAGTGCATTCTACCAATTCCTCCTGGTTTGCATCGTTAGGTCTTAGAGCTCCTTTGGCAGAGTCTCATTCCTCCCACTAGAGGGTAAGTCTTTCCTCAGCAGATCACCCTGAGACTTGGCTCTCATTATTCATCTGGAACATAAGGGGTTGCGGGCAGCATTTGAGAAGGGTAAACATCACCACATAAAACCTCAGATGGGGGCCCTGCAAAGTCTCCAACCAAGGGGAGTCTGCTCTCCTATAACAAAAGGAAACAAGAAGCCCTTTCTACAGGGGAATCTCAAGCACATCTCTCTGCGGTCCTTGTCCCCTTGTCCTACACTAGGTTTCTGTGTCCCCTTTGTTACCTGTTAAGACCATCAATTAAATGTAGGAGATTTTTCAAGGTAGTAGAGTCAGGCTTTTTAATAATTGAGCTGCTCTCCCAATGAGATGCTGGCCTGATTTTCAGCACTCTCTGCCTTCCAGGTGCTTTAGGAAAAAAATCTCTTCAAATGCAGCTTCCGTGCCACACCCTGAGGGCTTCGATTGTACTTCACCAACTAATCCCACAATCCTTATAATGACCATTGTCCTCTGCCTCCCAAATGTTATAGATTAGGAAGCACACACCTGTCCATGTGCATCCCACCAGTTCACCATTGGAAAGTCTCGGTCATTGTGATACAGCATCCTCGTTGCCCTCACAGCCAGCATTACTTCCTGCCTCACTGGAGCTGAGCATCCTGAGAGAGCTGTTGGGGGTTTTATCCAGTTGCCCCTTTCAATCTACTCTCCAACCTTCTTCGATCTGCTGCCCAGGAAGCCAACATTGACAGACCAAATCACTCTTGAGCTTCCATCTGATGCCCACTTAACAGAAGACCAGGAATCAGAGGAAAGTAGGATCAGTGAAACGGAAGCAGTTCACCTCTCCTTGCCAGTCTCCTTGACTCTGCCCACACGTTTACAAATAGTCTCTTCGTTAAACCCTCCTCACCTGCCTCTTGGCTGGGGCCATCTTTTCCCCAACTCTGGCAAACCCCTCCTGTCTCAGAACATCGGGGAGAGTCCTGAGGGAAGAGCCAAGACCACCAGAGTGGTACCAACCGGCAGCATCCCTCGTCGTCTCCCACCGTCCCAGCAGACACCACAGACACTCAACTCTCTTTCAGGTTAGAGTGACTTCCTTGCCTGCCACCAGGTCTGCCAAGAGTTGGGAGATTTTGCTCATGCTCTTTGTCCCCATGTCCCAGCAGGTGACCATCAGTATCGACACATGTTCTGCTCTTTTCCAGCGGGCCCCACCGACTGCTCCTTCAAGGAGGGCTCCTGGCTCCCTGCTGTGGGCACGCTACCTCTGGGACTTATGTTACCCAGAATCGTCTGTCTGTGTCCCTCAATAAACGTGTTCTCCCCCTTCCCAGATTAATGCTTAAGTAAAAATAGTCTCATAGTATGTTTTCAGTGTTCCTCCTACTGTTATACCAAATGTATTAAAGATTAAAAAGATTTCTGAAAATTGGCATGAATTCGAAAGACAGAGAACATGCTTTATTGGCATTAATATAGATTTCTCTGGCGTATTATGAAAAACGAACAAGGTTAAATCCAACTCCACAATGCCAAGGTTAAAGACATTTGCATAAAACTACAGGTGTGTGTTTTTTTTTTTTAAGTCACAGACTCAGCGGCTGTAAGAATTAGCAAGAGGCAGCAGAGAGAGCCAGACAGTCATGGACTCTTTCCCTCAGAGCCAGCAATGCAGTTTCACCCCTTCAGATACGTCAGATTTCTGAGATTGCAATTTAAATTTAAAATGTGCTAAACAGAGAAGAGTAAATTGACCATTTTGTGGTATCTGTGGGGGAACAACACTCCAAAGATAGGATTTTTGTTTTGGAAGTTTTTAAGCCAAAATGATAGCTTCTGGTTTCATTTTTTTTTCCTGAGTTTGTTCATTTGTTTTATCACAAAGTAGCCTCTGTATTAAGGATCTTAAGGGAACTTAAGGAATTTTTCTTGGGAATTAGTCAAATCCAAACACCTTTTACCTTGAGACAAGTTTCTTTAGCAGTTCCCCTCTTTATCGGTCTGAGCCATCTCTACTTCTTGTGAGGGTAATTGCTCAAAGGAAATAGAGAATTTTCTCTAGGAAACTTGCAGGTGGATTTCCCTTCAGGGAAGGAACACTGGTGTGTTGGTTTTGATCATTTCTGGCTCTTTAATCATAAATCTAGGTGGAGATCAGTGGTTAGCTACAATCTGGAATTTTTAAGACTTTCCAGCCCCATTTGCTACATAGACTCAATGCGTTTGAAACTGTGGTATATTATCAGTCCCTACTGAGGGGCAGGAGGGCTACAATACACAAATTATGGTCCAAGACACAAGGCAAAGGAAAACTAACCTGCAAATACATGAGCAAGAGAAATTATTTTGGTGAAAGCTCAAATGTTGTTTTGTGTGCTGCCCCTGGGCCTCGCGCCTAAGCTGGACATGAGTGAGAGGGGCGACCTCTTCCATGGGCACGGTCCAGGGGGTGTCGCTGCTGTGCCGCCGCGTCGCCTTCAGATGGTCTCACACTCCGTGGTGGCCGTAGAGCAGGCCCCGCAGTCACAGCGGACAGCCACAGGGTAGGTGTAGAAGGGGTCGACTCCAGGGGCACAGCTGGGCAGCTTGACGGTCACCCATTTGGTCTCATTGTAGGTACAGACCTGATGATGCGCTTCGATGTAGGGAGGCTCCAGAACAGGTTTCTGTCCCCGCAGGTAGAAAACAAGGACGCTGTTAGAACATAACACCTCTTCCCTTTCCTTGGTACCATTTATCCTATAGGATATTAACTTGGTTGTTATTTGTTTACTTAACGCACTGTCTCCTCCCCGGAGAAAGCAAACTCCTGAAAGCAGGAAGCTGATTTGGGTCACCACGAGACCCTGAGCTCCTAGGCCAGGCCATCCACCCTCCAGTTCACAGGAAGTGCTCAATAAATAAGTGGCAAGTGAATAATCTTGATCACTGCAAATGCCTTCTAAATGGCCCCCCTTTTCTATCACCAGCCCCATCTCTGTTTGCAGCACAGTGGCCCCAAGTGATCCTCTAAAAACAAGTCAGTTCTATCCTCCCTTTGCTCAAAGCCCCAGTGATTTCCCACCTCACTCAGAGCAAAAGTCAAAGATTTTATGATCTCCTTCCGGCCCTACATCAGTCTTCCTGCACCCTTAAGGTTCGCATTTTGTCATTCTCTTTTCTGATACGTCTGTGACCTCCCATCTCATGATTTCCTCTCCTGGCTCCAGCCACAGTGGTCTCTCTCATCCCTCAAACGGTGCTAATGGGAGTCTCCCTACTTGCTGCCCCCACCCTGGAGCATTCTTGTCTCCTACGACAACTGCTCCACCAAATTTAGATTTCTGTTCAAAGGTCACCCTCTCGAGGGAAGCATTTCCTGACATTCTATTTAAAATCACAATGTCCCACCTCCACGCCCTGAGCTTCCTCCTCTGTTTCCTGCTTCATTTTTCTCCACACCACGTGATATCTTACTTATTTTTTTTTTCTCTGTGACATTTCTCCAGCTCTAGAGAGTAAGTCCATCACGACAGGGTTTTTGCCCATTTGGTGCCTGCTGGGCTCCACTATCTAGAGAGGTCACCAGGAGGGTCTCAGTGAGTATCTGACATCGAATCGATGACAGAAAAAAAAAGCCAGGCAGCTTCCTGAATGCTCTGTGTGCTGTTCTGATAAGTGAAGGATTCACGTCCATCCTTCACCTTAGAAACCCTGAATTCAAAGATCATTTTGATAATCAGAGCACACAGATCAGGGAGAAACCAGCGCAGGGTAGTTTTTAAACATCTGGAGCCTGCAGTCAGACCTGTTTAACTCGTACACCTGTTAGAGACCCGGAAAACTTAACTCACTGAAGCCCCCCATTTCTTTGTCTGTAAAACCAAACGCCGACCTCATAGCACTGCTGTGGAGAGATGGGAAGACAAGCATGCAGTGTCCGCAGCCTCGCGCGAGGCAAGCGTGCGGTCAGTGTGATCTACAGTTCTTGCTAGAGCAAATTTTGGGAAGGGATCATAAAAAACTAATCTTGCAAAGGATGGTGCCTTCATTTGCTCTGGGCAGAAAGGTAGGCAGCTAGATAGATGATAGATTCCGAAGAGAGGGAGAGAGGAAGCAAGGCCAAGATGAAATCCTTGCATAAATCCTACAGCAACCTTCCTTCCACAAGGACCATGAAGAACTTGTCCTCAGAAGAGCTGAATGTGTCAACATTCCACTTTTCTCCTCCCTTCCTCCGTTTACTTTGTGTTCACTTACCTGTAGCACTCTGAGAACATAGGCAGACCAGACAGCCAGTTAAATTTGGATTTCAGGATAATTAACTTCTTAGTATAATATTGGGGACAGATTTGTTCTTTTAAAGTAAACCCAGCCACTTAGTTGTCATGAACATTCTTATTTTCAGATGTCCTTATTTCCCCAAAACAAAAACGGTCTCCCTTATCTGGGAAACTTGCTGGTTGCTGGGAAAATGAATTGCGTTCATGTATTCTTTGCATAGATAGCTTCACTTTTGCTAACCCGGTGAAGACACAAACAAAAGCCAGCTAAAATTAGAGTCTCTGGTTCTTTCACAGGCTTGGTGCTTCCATTTCTCCAGGAATAGCTCCATCCTTGACCTCCTGTGGCTGACCAGGCTCCTACTAGAAACACTGATCAGCGTGTTAAAGAAGAGAGGATGGACCCACTAAAGGGAAACTGGAGTTTGAGCATGCGGCACACAAAGTGCTCCCAGCAGCCCGGATCCAAGACAGAGCAGAAGGCACCCGGGAAGTTTCCCTGAGTTCATTTGATATCAACAGACAGACCAAGTATATTTTCATTTGGCTATTTAGGTCCAGGCCCCTGAATGATGCAAAATTATAATAATAGTAAAATAAAATAATTATTTCATGGAGTAGTTTCATTTAATTTGGCTATTTCATCACCAAAACCTGATTTCATTCAGAAGGCCACAATTTAATCTAAGCAATAGCAGGCTGCCGTCCTGTCCTGCCTCCTTGTCCTGGCTCAGTCTCCAGAGCTGGCTTTCACGGGGGTCCAGAACAGACAGCTCCAGGCAGGGCTCCAGCCCCCTCGACTCAATGAGCACACACCAGGTGCCTTGCTCACCTGTGACACTTCGACGGGCGCCGCGGAAGTCACAAGAATGAACCTCGGCCCTCAAAAAAACTTAGAAACGTGTGTGGAGGAAGTAAAACAAAGGGAAGAATCGAGTCAAGGAATTACCAGGGAGCCAGCCAAGGCTTAGGGAAGGAGTTGGCACTGGGCACAGGCATGAAGAAGTAACAGCAGAATTGACAGCTGGCCATGAGAGACAGATATGAGAAAGGGACCAAAATAAGTAAGAGTTCATGAGGCCGTGTCAGAAAACCTGTGAAAACCTGACCCGGCCAACGCTAAGAAGGCACAGAGTCCCGGAACGTAGGCATTGGCCACATTGTTGAAGACAATTGTTGGTACCGAATTTGCAGTAGTGGGTGGTCATTAGAGGCGTTAGAGCTGAGGAGTGAAAAGATCAGAGCTGGTACTTCAGCAACCAACCGGGCACTGGTGGCATCCGCTAATCACTGTGTGGTGTGATGTGACAGGAGCTCATTGGCCCTTCTCCTCTTTATCCCTCTAAGGGCTCCTAATAGCCCAGCAGGATTCCAACTTGGAGATTTTTAGCCTCACTTTAACTGAAAGGCCAGGTATAACTGAAAAGAAAGGGAGTTGGTGGGTCTATCAATGATTCCCTGAGGTCCCTGGGAACAGAGCAGGGTGGGTGGTGGGCGAGGCTCCGAAGAAGAGTCCTGTGTCCACCCTCACTCCCCACAAGCCCAGGGCCTCCTTCTCAGTAACTGACTGACTTTATGACAGGCTTGAGAGGAGAGTGGGTCACAGGCTAGAACCAAGAATTTATTCCCAACTTTATATCAATTCTCTATGACTTTGTAGCTGCTCACCCTTTGAATCCTCCTTGTGATCTGTGAAATGGGTAGAACAATAGCACATTCTGACCTCCTGGAGAGAGCACAAAATACAGACACTATATCAACCAAGTTACTAATTGAATCAATGCTTTCTTAGAGGGGTGACTCGATGTTTTTACATCTTTGCAAGCTGCCAAATAATCCACAGGAAAGGGCAGATGCCCGAGTTCTATCTCCCATTACCGAAACAGTGAACGCTTCAGAATCAGACCCAAGCCGCTGGTCCTGGAGGCCCTGCCATCTGAGCCACTGTCCTAGCGACTTACCTCCCAGGTCTCACAGCGGCCCCAGCAGGCATCCGTGGTGATCCGAAGGCCCCTGCAGCCGGGCTTCTTGGCCAGGAAGGTGAACTCTCTCACAGCACAGCCCACAAAGGTACGCAGGGCACCACTAGTGGTACCAAGGACAGAGCCACGGCCGCACAGAAAGAGCAGGGCCATGGTGCCCAGGAAGAGGTACTCCACTTTCATGATGGTCCTCCAGAGAGGGAAAGGAAACAGAGTTGGACATATCATGTCGAAACCCAGTATTTTGTAAAATTAATAGGCATAAATAAAAATGTATTTAGAAAGAACTAGAGAGAAAAATTAAAAAGTCGAGCCCTTCTATGACAAAAAAAGATATGTGTCCCAATGATCTCTTCAAATTTAACACAAAATATGAATAACACCAAAAGTCATACATATCCTAAGATAATACATGAGTGCACAAAAATCATTTTTATTCAGGTTCAGGGTATTTTGCTGTCATACTTCATGCTTGGCTCAAAATTCTAGTTCCAGTGTCATGCTGAGAAATGAGGGGCTGGTAGACAAATACTAATAATGACATGACCTACACGTGTTATTTCTAACCCAATCCACCAAAAAACAAGGATGTGCTTCATAAAACACGTATCCTATTTACTACAAATTGCCTCTGCTCTATGCTTTCACTGTAATAAGCACCTAGTTGTGATTCGGTTTAAATTCAATATGATGGGAAGCCTCAAATATACTAAGGACATAATTTCAAAATGTCGCCACCGGGTCTCGGCCATTTCCTGAAGACACCAAGTGTCTAAGTGAGGGTGACCACTGCATTTGTCGAATGCCCCCAAGCCATTATCACTCAAGGCAGGCCGCATTTCCAAACCTGCTCTCATAGTTCCTACCTCTGACCTGTCATCATACAGGTCACGGGCTTCCCCGAGGGAAGAATGAAGTTACAAAGGAGAGAGGCACTTACCTAATGTCGATGGGCCCAACTCTTCTTTTGGAGCTGACACTTACACCCAAGGTTTAAGGAAGTCACAATGAGTGGCAGACGTCTGCTCTGGGTAAACGTCTCTGCCTTCTGCTACTGGGCAGCTTGATAGCCCAAATATATAGGACAGGTCTTGTCAATCAGAGCACAAGAGAGGCAGATCCTTACAGGAACCACTAAGCACATCAAAGCTGTGGGATATAAAGCCAGTCTCTATTTTCCAAAACCGATTAACTTAAAGGGTGTTGTTTTGTTTCTTAGCATCACCTACTAACAGAAAGTTAGTAACAGAAAGTTAAAACAGAAAGTTGCCTTGGCGGGTGACATAATCCCAGTGACATCGGCAGGGGCGGCTCACCTGGCTTGGAGAGAATAAATGTGCCGGTGCAAGGTGGATTAAGTTTTCTTTCATGGTAACCACAGTTTCCTTTGAAACGGGAGCGAGTCCCTAGCAGCTCATGGCAAACTCTTTCCTTGAACTCACATGTTTCAAAACACTGAAAAATAACAAAACAATAATTCTCACTGGAAAGAACTTGGGATCACTACCTGAAAGATGAAGATCACAGTGACAGGAAATGTTGAGAGTCTCACAGCTAGTTAAGTAGTAGATAATATTAATAACACCTTAAAATGAATCATGGAAATTAAAGGTGACTTTTCATTTCTTCTATATACTTTTCAGCATTTTCCACATTTTCTACAGTGGCCAGATTTTTATACTAGAAAGTCAATTGATATTAATATTTTTTAATTTAAAATAAACCAATATTTATGCATTTGTCCTGCATGGGAGGACAGTCAATGCTGTTCTAATGGAAACGTTGTTTGATCTTTTTTTATCTTAAAAGATTAAAATAAGAACAGAATAGTCATTTTTTATGAGCATGTGACTTAGCTTATATTCCAGTCTGCAAAAACAGCATGCAAATGGATTAAAAACCTATTTGGTGAAGGGGTTTTTCTGGGTGCTCTAAAAAATAAATGAAGCAGACATCATCTATGCCCTCCGGAGCTGTCATATTACAGCAAATCATGCCCTAGCCAGCGACAGTTCAGATGCATATTAAATAACCAACAAAACTAAATGAAGAAATTTAAACATCTCCATTTTCCACATAGGTATCCTTTAAGCAAACATACTATTCGTCAAAGGTCTCAGTTTTCAAAACCTGTAACAGTGCTTGCCAATGCACCACCCCAGCTCTAGAATCAGATTATTGCACGTGCTTTGTGGACAATGGAACCGGGCATGGCACAAAGGACTTTCTTTAGCATTCAGCCTAGGAGTAGCGTAATCAGCCCCCGGGCACGGTGGGGACAGACTGCAGCCTGCCGTGACCGTCCCATCTTGGGTAACCACTCAACAGCAAGCTGAGCACGCCTGAGAGCCGGGCTTCCACAGAGGCCCACCCATGCTTTTTAGGCCTGGAACATAGAGCCTCGTTTCTGCAGAGTCTCAAAACAACGCCAGAAAAACAAGGAAGTAGAAGAAAATGTCATTGCCTTCCTCTCATCAGCGCTCGCCCTAGGAGCACAGCCATTTCCGGTTACCGGAGGTCTGCTCTACACAGGGCACCAGGAGTCTGCTCTGCCCTTCATCGGTCGTCTCTACACTCTCCAGCAATTGTGTAAATCAATTATTCTTTATCCTTTTTACACTGGGGGAAACAGAGGCCCCATTGCCTTGTAACCTACCTATCCCAAAGCCATGGCCACCCGGGACGGCAGGTGGGTTTGGTTCATCTCCTGGGTGCACACTGTGTGCCTAGGAGCGTGCTCTTCCCTGGCTCAGCCATGCTGATCTCAGTGGTACAACTTCCTATCCTTTGGCAAGTAGCTTCTCTGGGCCTCAGTGTCCTCATCTGTAGCACAATAGGCTTAGACTGCGGGGCTCCAGAGGTCCTTCTTCAGCTCCAAAACTAAGGATCTGCAAACTCGATTATAAAGAGAACAGCTGAGGGCAAGGCAGATGAAGACTCCAAGGGGTTATTTCATGACTGTAACGGTTTGTAAAGACTTCATTCAAACTTCGACCCTGACAATTGCTAACTTGTGATCAAGGACAATTCTTATAGGTCCCTCAGTCTCAACTTCCCACACACTGAAAATGTCTCCTTCCCAGGGGTCCAGCGAACATTTCCTAATGTGATGTCTATCAGTTGACCTTCGCAGAGCTTGCTACCTGGAGTACAGGGGCCCTCTACTGCTGCCCTTTCCTCCCCAGGAGGCTTGTCATCATTATGTGCCCCACTAAGAAATAAGAAGCTGCCAGTAAAAATTGTGTCATGGTAGCAGTTATTAGGCATGTCCAATTTCAAAGGTATTAGAGGTGAGGGGAAAAACTGGGGTCCGAGAAGAGAGGAAGCAAAGATTTTGGGGACTGTGGGATCTTAGCATCTTCTAAAATAACCCCACCATGGGGCCCAGCTTGCTTCCCCAGCCACCCTGTGGGGCTGTGATCTGACACTAGAATGAACATGTTTTTCAGTAGGAGAAAAAGAAAGTTGTAAGTTACATTTAATTTTTAAGAGCCAAAGCTCACATTTGGGGGGATACGAATTTACCATAGTTACAAGATTCCATCTATTAGTGAATCTCCATGAATAGTCCCAAACAGTTTCAGTTCTGACCCACAATGGAACTGAACTGACTCAGCCAACCAGCGCTTACTGAATACCCGCCCTGCTTGCAGGTCTGCAGAAAAGCCCGGAGCAGCTAGGCCGTCTGTGCCTCCCTGAACACAGTGTCATGGAGCTTAGAAAATGTGTGTGTGCTCTGAAACAGCTTTGCCCGCTGGCCCCTCAGGATCCACAGTACTCTGCCTAAGGGTCCAATTAATTATCATTATGCCTCCTGTGAGTGAATTGAAAAGCCACAAATGAAACTACATGTTTTACGGAAGTAATAGAATTAATGATTTTCTGCAAAGAAGTACAAGAAAGGTCAGCTTTGGATCTTACGGAGTTGTATATTGCTTTTAATATCTCTCATTTATGGGAGGAGGGGAGAGTTCTGAGCTTACAAATGAAGACAAACAGTGTAGATTTAGAACAGACTCATTTATTGGAAAGTCATTTCTTCCTCTGAAAGCACTCAGTATTTGCAGGACAGCTTTTCGTGTTATTGACTTAAAGAGATAACATTTGCCCTGGATGATGGTGTCGTTGCTATGGCAACTTTTTTAACAAGACTAAAAATAATGACGCGTGTGTCTGATTTACTAGGACAAGTCAAGCCTTTCTCCACCACCGTCTGAAAGAAGTATCTGTCAGTTGTCTCCGATTTATTTCAAATTAAGGGGCGCATGGGTTAGCGCTGAAGTGAAATGTTTTTATTTCCACCTGACTCTTCAGCTTTTGAATGTCATAGCTCCACAGGGCACGGCAGACACACGCTTAATAGAGAGAAACAGAGGAGTCTAATGAGCCACAAAGAAGCATTCTTTACTTCAAGTGCATCCTGTACAGTATTCTCATTGGAACGAGTCCACAGAGCAGCTGGGTCCCCAAGGCCTTCATCTGTAATTCCCCATGCAAGTCACACAAGCTTCGGATCAACAGCTTTTCCTTTGTTGTCTATTGACTTGGTTCCACTAAAGATCCGCAGGACCACAGCCCAGGAGTCCGCACGTGTGTGTCTGTGTGTGCCCATGCCTGAGAGCCAGTAACAGGGGCGTGTGGATGGAGCATGGTGGAGGAGGACAGGAGAGTGTCATTACGTCACTTTACAAACATGTACTAAGCAACTACTGTGTGCCAGGTACTATCTTGCACCGAGGTCACTGGGTTCATTTAAAAAATTAAAAGATAATGAAGTTGGAAAGCTTAGGGGTGGGAACAGCTAGCAACAGACAGTAATGAAAGATTGTATTTTTTTCTCTCTTCCTCCTTCCTTCTTCCGGTCCATTCATATTTTATTCTTCATTTCAAAACACCAAGCGTTATCATATGTCAGACACAAAGAGTCAATACTCCAGTAAAGATGACAATAAGCCAGCATGCAGATGGCTACGAAATTGTATTCTTAGCTATTTATTCCAAAGAAATGGAAATTTATGTTCACATGAAATCCTATACTTCTTCAAAGCAGTTTTAAATAACTCACGTGCCCCTCAGCAGGTGAGAGGTCAAACAAACATTGGCACATACATACGCAGGATACTGCTCAGCAATAAGAGAGAACGAAGACACAACTTAGACGAAGTCCAGAGAATCATTCAGAGTTTACAAGGCCGGTCTGAATGGTTACATACTGAATGGCTTCATTTACAGAAGCTCTGAAACGACAGGATTACAGAAACGAAGAACAGACCGGCGGTCACCAGGCATCGAGGCAGGCTGCGGTGAGAAGAAGGTGGCGTGGTTCCAAAGGGCAGCGTGGGATGGAAGGAAATGCTCTCCTGACTGTGGCGGTGGCTACCTGAAGGAAACATAAAAGAGGACAGCGGTGAGTATACTGAGCGGCCGCCTTTCTCCAACTGACCTGAGACGTGTTTCTACCTGCGGCCGCGGCTCCGGGGTCCTGAGATCCGCGCCCCTCCCGCTTGGCACTGCTGCGCGAAGATTAGAAACGAGCTTGAGATGCAGGAGCTGAGCGAGGTCAAAGCCTCAGCCCCACGGTGCTGAGAGGGTGGGCCGTGGACAGACTCTGTCCGACAGGCCAGAACACGCCGCTGAAACGGCCCGAAGAGCAAGGCGTGAACCCCTAACGCTGCCTTGCTCGTTCCTCTCCTCACACCTCCTTCTCCAGATTCGGGTCTGTCACTGTGTCCCCAAGTCTTCCTCCTTCTCCCCAGGCCTCCCCGCACCCTCCATCTTGTATTTCTCATTCTCCCTAGGTGACACCACCGAGAGTCAGCCCAGACACCTCCCTGCACCCTGCCCCACGGCCCTGCGCGTGACACATCTAAACACACACGGTCGTCCGCCCTGCCTCTGAAACGCCTCGTGACTCGGTCTCACTAATTCAGAATCCTTGAGGACCCCCGTGCCTGATGCTCTGACCCTTTCCTGTTGGTTCACGGCAGCTAGCACGGTCTTCTGCAGACACAGATCTAGCCCTGATTATCCCTGCTGGATGAGACCCTTCCCGCTGCCCACACATTGTCCTCTGTCCTCTTCACAAGCCTGTCAGTCTCTCTTCTGCTGTGACACTGCCCTTTCCTCTCCCCAACTCCTGCCTCCGGCTCATGGCTCATCCTCCGGGACCCAGCTGAGCTGCTGCTTCTTTAGTCAGTGAGCTCCCGGTGCCGGTGCTGGGGCCACCCCTATAGGGCTCCTGTCACACTGCCTCATCACCTGCAGCTCACTCACCTCCGGCACCTGCAGACAGTCAGTTCCAACACCCTGACATCCCCAGTCCCCGCCGGTGGTTAGCGATTACTAAATACTCGAGGCAATCAGTAAATGACTAAATGATCACAGAGAACACAAAATATCACTTATTCCCATTTTCTCCCTGCTTGAAACTTTGTCAGTCCCATTGAAGTCTGGCCAATATTCCCAGAAGAGCGGGTGGCCAATCCAACAAGATTCACACTCTCATTTCTAAGTGGGAACTCGGGCCAGTGCAGGGGCAGGTGAGATGGCAGGAACTGTGATTCATTGCAGTGTGGGGCCACATGAGAGGGTGTGAACTCACCCAGGCAGGGTCCCGGAAGTACTGGGCCACACCCACTTCCCTGGTCTCCTGGCATCCCGGGGCACTGGGTCTGGCCACCCCCCTCACCAGTTCCAGCAGCCTCTTCGGGGGGATTTGTGAGTGCACATGGCCGTTCCTCCGCTCTCCTTGGCACCTTGCTCTGGTTGCTTGGGTTTCATGACTACAATTACTTGGGGAAGAAAAGAGCAAGAATTTTCCCTCTTTGCAGCATGAACTAGCTCATCAAGGAGATGTGGAGAGGACAGAAATGAGACCCCACTGGGCCAGCTATTTGCTTCCATCGGGTCTTCTATCCTATAGCTGTGTTTGGAAAAAAGGAGTGTGGGCTCCTCTGACATTCCAACGGGAAATGACATAATCGTAATAATCCTCTTTGCTCAGGGGCAGAGGAAAGAAGGAAGCTTCATAATGAAATTACTGTGCCTCAAAGATGTAGCCACTCGATTCATCCTTTTTTTATTGTTCGCGTCCAGGGCTGTGGAAACGAGACGTGCATTTCAGGGGCACCTGACGCTGTTGTTAACGCTCCGCTGTCTGCATCGCCATGAAGATCCGTGAGGCCTGTAGTCAACTGAAGCAAAGCGTGAAGGTTTAGAAATACTGTCACTCCACACACACACACACACACACGCACGCACGCACGCACATACACTGAGCTGTATTTATCACACAAAATTATGAACCTAATGCCTTAATTAAAAATTACAAGATCCTCTTATTTTTAGACTCCAGTCTAATCTTTTCCTTCAAATGTTATGATCAGAGATGGAGGATTTAGCTCAGTGGTAGAGTGCTTGCATAGCAAGTGCTGGGTTTGATCCCCAGCACCCAAAAAAAAAAAAGTTATGATCGGATTTGGGGTGGGGGATTTATCTATCTCCATTCTCACTTTTCCATATCAGGCAAGAGGAAAAAACTATAGACAGGATCCGTGTGGCCTCTGTCTCTCTGCTCCACACTCCCCAACCCATGAGTCTCTCATCTGATGGATGAAGTTGGAAAATAAAGATAGCAGCACAGCACCCTGGAGAATGTAGAGCTCAAGTAGGGCCAGCAAAGGTGACACAGACTTCTTGGTGCAAGTAACAAGCCCCAAAGGTGACACAGACTTCTTGGCATAAGTAACAAGCCCCAAAGGTGACACAGACTTCTTGGCGTAAGTAACAAGAAGCCCCAAGACAGGGAGTGCGGGCCTTGGTGTTGCTGCCCTCCGATGCCATCAAGGACACAGGCCTGTCCTGTTCCTGCTCTGCCTTCAGAGTACTGATATGCCTCCCTCCTCAAAGCCAGAGTCCTGAAGCAGCACCCAAAACAAAGAGGACAAAGACAAGAGGGTTTCTCCTCACAAGCTTCTCTCGCTTAAGAGCGATGAAGGGCTGACAGAAGTGTCCCTCCAATTCGCTCTGGATCACATGGGCCAGAATCAGGTCGCAGGAGCCTCCGGCTGCGAGGGAGGCCACGGGCGACAGCACAGGACCTGGCAGCCCTGAGCCGGACGCCTGCTGCGGGGACGAAGACCGCTGGTTCCTCAGCATGGAGGTTCAGTTCGAGGCAGAGGCCATTCGACTCCAAATTGAGCTGTGTGCTCTAAACTCACATCACTTGGTAAGAAAGCCAGTCCTTTCGCCTCCTTCTGTCAGACTCCTGTACTCCCAGCTTGGAGTGAGCAGAGGAACGTGATTATTTATCATACTGGAATGCTAATAATTCCTGCCAGGAGCATCGTTAACGGTGGGGAAAGCACCCCCCACCTTCGAACCTCATCTTCCCTATCTGGGAAGGCAGGGGGCTGGATGAGGCCATCACCAAAGCCCCAGGCCACGACTGTCTCCAAGTGAGGACCGGGTCACAGCTAGCTAAGCCCCATCGTAAAGGGACTCACTGGCCTTACAGAGTCAATGACAGTGAATCAGGACGCACTTTGAAGCCAGTGTCAACTAATAAAAATAAGAACTGGGGAATATGCTCCAGCCTGTTATTGAAGCCAGTCATATAATGGAATCGCAAGAGTTTAGGGAAATTGCTACCCCCTTGAAAATGAGTTTTGTGAGGCAAGCAGAATGACAAGGCATCAAAATGAATTTCTCCTTCATCTCTGTATTGAAATCATCTGTAATGTCAATAGTCTGAACAGCTCAGAATAACTTACAAAACTCCTTCCCAGCCAGGCATCAACCTACATCCACACAAACATAATAATAATAACTAATATTATTAAAGTCTTACTCTGTGTTCACTGGTGATAAATATCACATTGTCTCCTTCAATCCCCACAACAATGATCTTGTTATAATACCATCTGCACTTGACACGCTGAGAAACTGAAATTAAGTAACTCACCTGACGTTGCTCAGCTAAACATGGTAGAATCCGAATTTGAATGTGGGCCGTGTCCAAAGTCTGTGCCTTTAACCACTAGAGCATATTGCTCCAGTAATACTTAAATATTATTTTTTTAATTTCTACTTACATCTCTATTTCTACCTGTAATCCGTATGAGGCCATTTTTTATTTCCTAGTACTATGTCTAGCTATCAGACACTCAGTAAAGAACAAATGACTTAATGAATGACTTCCTCACAGGCCTCTCTGTTCAAGTACTCTGCAGTCTGCTACACCACTGTGCCCTGGTTCATACTTTTCCTCCACCCAGAAGACGCCAACTCCAGCAATGTGTCTAAATTGCATGTCCATGCCACGATTTTCACATGGAAAACAAGTCACATACAGAGGAGCTAGACTCGGAATGCCATAGGACTTACTCATTAATCGGGTCAGCTAATATCAGCTCTAAAATATCAACAACTTACAGTAAGCTTCCCAGCCAGCAGAAGCAAGTAGGTCTCTGCAATCGGTAAGGGTCAGCGGATCCATCTTGTGGTGTCTCCTTCTTCAAGCTGAGGCCTAGAGCACTGTGGAAGGGGAACAGAGAGCTGAGGGTGGAATTGCGTACATACTCCCACCTGTATTCCGGTGGCCACAATTCCATGGTATGGCCTTGACCTAACTGCTCACAAGGCCAAGGAGTAAGGTTGGCTGACATATGCAAGAAGATGACACCAATTTCGCAGTGTGGGTCAGTGCCTTCAAAATTCTAATGAAACTATTTTTCTTTTCTCTTTTTTCATCCTGGGGATTGAACTCAGGGCCTTGAGCTTGCTGGGCAAGTGCTCTACCACTGAGCTAAATCCCAACTCCTGTTTTCCATTTCAGAATTCTATACCCAGTCAGACTTTTAATCTAGCATAAGACTGAAAAAAAGAAAGGTCCAATAATTGTATGCCCCACACACTTTTTCTCGGTAAGCCGCCAAATAATGTAAAAATGGGAGTAAATAAATGAAGGGCAAAACATCTAATCTAGGGATCCGAAATCTATTTCAGGAGAGAGTGGACGAGAGGCTCAGAAATAACAACTGGCTCTGGAAGGCGTCTGCATTTGGAGGGTCAGAGAGGAGAATGGCCTGCTGACCTATTGGGCCGCCAAGTCCTGACTTAGCCTGCCCCTCACCTCCCGCGGTACAAAGGCTGTAACTAGTGTCTGCAGTGTGCAGCTCTCTAATCAGCAGATTACTTCAAAACAGAGAACTAAAGTGCCAAGACACAGGTAAAGAGAGTTGAAAACGTTCGCCCCAGAATACCGAACTTGAAGGTGAGCTAGAACCGAGCAGTGAGGCGGACCTCTGGCGCAGAGCCACAGCAGGCACACAGAGCCCTTCCTGTCAGCTCTCGAGCCACGTCCCCCAGCATCGCCCCAGCAGCCGAGCATTGGATATTCAGGTTTAACTGCAGTGCTAGCACTTGGTGATAAGTGGGTTCTGGGCTGCACTTTGGGCCCTCGGTCTCTAAAAGTTCCACCATCGCTGGTCTAGAGGAACAGACAGGCGAATAAAGCAATAATGACAACAGAGATAAATGTTACGACAGAGATATGCACAGCGACAATGCCTCGTAAGGGCCGCCCAGCCCAGCCTAGAGGGCGGCGGGAAGACTCTGGGATAAAATGTTTTCTGAACAAGTGAAGGCTGAAATGAGCAGCCACATTCTGTGCAGAACATGTTTAAAGGCTCAGAAGTCGGGGGGAGCTTAAAGGGTCAGGAAAGGGGAAGTGCTCTGGGCAGTGGGAAAAGGGACAGAAGACGAAGGGCACAGCTGGAGGACAGCGAGGTCGGAATCCTGCTGGCAGCACCCTGCAGAATTTTACTCCGAGGAGTTCTAGGATCAGATAGGAGTTTTACACAGATCTTTGCACTCAAAGGACTGAAACGTGAGTGGTAGATGGTGAAATCGGTGAAGAGACCCTGTGATCACACATGCGACTGTCCAGTTAACAAAGGGAAAGATCTCAAGAGTGTGGCTCGCACAACAGAAATGTGGCTGAAAGAGGCTGACTTGACAGGATCTCTCTGGAAGGCTGACTTGACAGGATCTTGTGATAAAGGATGAAGGAGGAGCAGGTACCTCGGGCGGCTCATCTGCTTTGTGGGCCAGGCTCACGGTCGCCCCACTGGCCCGCAGGGGAACTGGAGCCAATAGGTTTGGGGGCAGGTGAGTTCACTTTGCGCTGGCTTTGCAGTATCTGCCAGACATCTGAGTAGAGACATCTGCCCGGTCTGGTCTACACTCCAGGAAGGGGTCAGGGCAGGACAGAAGACTCTGCGGTCTGCGCCCAGGGAGGTGGAAGCCCTTGGGCTTGAACAAGATCTCACAAGAAAGATGCGTAGTGAAGTGAAGGACCAAGGAGTTGAACAAGGAGCCCAAGAGCTTGATAGCCAGCTAACACTGACCCAAGTATTTACTGCCATGGGGCACTCACGGCTTCTGGACCTAGTTACCATCATTTTTAAATCCATGTATTTTCCTCTCCATTAGACAAAACTGACGGGAAGTTAGGGAATAAATCTTACCTAATTTAGTATCCTCAGGTTCAAACACACAACTACGAATATTCACTTGTTCAATAAATATTTAATTAAACAATAGTTATACATGCTATAGTTTGAGGAGGCAGAAAAATAGCCTGACAGGCTTCTAATTCAAGAAAGTAACAGTGTTTACCTAAGATCACACCACTTTTCCCTGCTCTCTCTTTCTCTTTACTCAACTAAGCAGAAATTTGGTTTCTAGAGAACTGTGTTTACTGGAGTTCTGTAAAACACTGGGCAGGGAGGGGAAGCAGAGAGAAGGGAATTGGAGAGAAGAGAGGGGGCAAGGACAGTTAACAGGAACCAGCGTACAGCTGGATAGCAAGCATAATTTCCAACATTGCATGGCACAGTAGGAGAGTTACGGTGGTCAAGAATTAATCGTATATTTCAAGTTAGCTAGAAAGATGAACGCCCTAAAGTCAGCTGAATGGCCCCGCACAAAGAAATGACAGATATCTGAGGTGACAGACATGCCAATTACCCTGATCTGATCATTACACTCTTACATAAGTACTGCAGCATCACACCAGACCCCATAAATGTAAACAATTACTGTGTTAACCCAGAATTTAAAAACATATTTTTAAACATCAAAATATAGCTTCTAGACTCAACCATTTGCTTGTTGTTCCTACTATGAAAGCAGAAGTATTTTAAATTAATGGATTCTGAGTTCGATCCCCAGCACCCAAAAGAAAAATTGATTAATTAATTAATGGATTGCCCTTGGTTCACTTTAAAACTAAACTTTAGTACCATAAAAATGGTCTTGACCGTTTTCTACCCTCTGGGGAGACAGAGCCTGTCCCTGTCTGCTCTAGGTGAGGCTTTGTGGGAAGAATCCTCCCGAGGGACAGTTTATTGACACTGGAAACTCGTCATGGTTACAGTGTACTTTGACTTCACAAAAATAAGAGGTCTTCTCTGCTAAACCAGCAAGTGGTGTTTTGTTTTTTTACAGATTAACTTGGCAAGAGCCACAAGTTCAGTGTAAAAGAGCCAAGATTTTCTTCCCTCCCCTAAATTAGCCGTGCAGAAGATGGTGATTCGTGTTTACAGTCACGAAATTTGAGAGCTGGAGAGGAAGTGAAGAAGGAAAACATTTTGTTTTTGAAAGGAGGGTCCCAGAGCAGACTTCTGCTCCCGCTGCCTACAAATGTCCTGTCCCCAGCCTACTGTGTCTGCAGGGGAATCAGCTAGAAGCAAAACAGATGAGGCTCTGTGCTTAGCCCTTACAAGGGCTCACTCAACACTAGCTGGAAAGCAAAGCAAAACCAAAGGCATCGGAGCCTGAGTTCTGGTTCCAGATATATACAACAAAGCCAAGAGTTGGGGCAAAGTCACCTTCAGAGCTCAGGACTCTTCTGACTGCTGAGAAATGACGGTGGCTAAGTCAGCCCTGGACTCCACTCGTCACTCTGTTCCTGGGGCTAAACTGTGTTTACAGTGCCACTTTACACCCCAAAACAGAAAGAAAGAACAGCAGCACAAAAACAACAACAAAATATTCATATAAAATCACCCAATTCTGACAAGGAGGTTATGCAAACAGTGTACCCAAATTCTATAGGCCTCGCCATTTGGCACACTCTTTAAGAAAATGTTTTTCCCATGGGTCTCAAAAGTCGTAGAAATGTTTCTACCCTCTCTTTCCCGGCAATTTATCCTAGGCGAAAATAAATCTAAAATGAGAATACAATTTATGCAAAATACACTGATTGCAGCATGATTTTGCAAAAATAGCAAGAGGAACAATCCTACTCAGGCCAGGACAGGAAACTATAAAATCATGGTCTACCCACAAAATGGAATAGTATGTATCAATTAAAACCATGAGAACAGTAGCATGTGGAAGAGCATTTGGGATGAGGTTAAGGGGAAAATTAGAATGCAAAAATTATATATAATAAATAGTATAACTGCATCTGCTTAACAATTACACAAGCCTACGGACAAAGCCTGGGAAGTCTTATGAAAAATGATAATTGGTTTCATGAGGTGAGGAGATTGTATTAACCACAAAAATTGAATTATTTCAAGCCTTTAGGGAAAGAAAATTATGACACTAAGCAATTCCAGAGAAAAAAGCATCCCAATTCTTCCTACAAAGGCACTAATACTAAAACTGGAAAGTACCAGAAAAGAAAGGTGTAATTGTACTTCCTTTGTGAGGACTGACAGAAAAAGGCTTAGTACAGTATTAGCAAATTGAATTCAATACTATATTAAACAAATAGTATACTGTGGCCAAGTAGAGTTTTTTCCGAAAGGGCGAGGACAATTTGAGAGCAGGAAACTCGCTCAGATCATGCTGGGTGTCAAGAGAGCAAGCGCGGACACGTGCAGGAGCCCTCTCAGCACAAGCTGCAGAAGCGCGCGACAATAACATACATGCAAGAGCTACGCTGACTTAACGTCCTGTCCCAGATCCTAGCGACACAGGAAAAATGGGCACTTGGTGGATATCTGTGCGCATGTCGTTACACTGAATTCTGATTATTCAAAACTACAAAATTCAGCAAAACGAGTCGGCCTGACAAATCTCTCGGAGGTTAAATGGACATAGTGAGCATTCAAAGACTCAAAGCAGGCGCCGTTGCTAGAGGCTGCCCTGGTCTTCCCAGGTTTCATCCTCAAATTGCTTTACCTCTGAACCCGTTCCGGTGCCCTGGGCTGCAAATAACTCTTATTCTCCATACTCCGTACTCTCCATATGATAGTTTCCATCATATGGACAGTTCTTGGTCCCTACTCCAGCCCCCAAGGTCCAGTACATCCTCATCACTGCCTCCCTCTTACCACCAGCGTCCATCTCCCCAGGCTGTACCCCTGAAAGCACACCACGCATATTCCTGCCTTGGGATCTGTGAACTTACTGTGCCCCTGCACAGGCAGCTCTTCCCCGAGATGCTGCAATGGCGCGCTCCCCCACTTTATTCACGTGCCTGGCCATATTGCCTCAAATAGCACGCCTTCCACACATGTACACACCCACCAATTTCTACAGCTCACCCTTCTTTGTGACCCAAGATCATGTCACGTATTTCTACATGTGCTATTTTCATGAGGATGAACACTTTACCATACCCAGTACCTCAGACAGTGCCTGGCACAGTAAACATGGGCCAAGTGTGCCGTCGAAGCAAACAGAAAGCCTGACTTATATAAACAGTAAGGAAGTTTATTATTTCATGGAGCAAAAGCTCAGAGGTAGAGGAGACTTCAAGAAAAAGCAGGGATTTGGTTTTTCCTCTCTGAGAGTCTGTCTGTTCTTCCCTCTTTAACATAACAGCCTTGTCCCCAAAAGGAAGCTGCCCTCGTGATCATAAGATGGCTGCAGCACCACCTGGGACAACATGCCCATTGAAAGAGAGTAAGAGTCTGTCCCTAACACAGAGTAAGTCACACCCTTCAGTCTGATTGGGCCATCTTGATTTATACATCCACCCCTGAACCAATCACAGACAAGCAGGATGGAATTCCACGACTGGCTTACCTGAGTCAGGACCCGCTGCTAGAGATGGGCTGCCAGACTGCTGAGAAGAAGGAAGGAGAGACAGTGGGGCCCGCATGGGCAACAATGACTCCAAAGGAGCTCCCCAAAGACGTCCCAGGAAGGTCCCGCTGGTGTAGCAAGACTCGCGGTCCTTCTCTTGGGAGAGTCCTTGAGCCGCATACCACAGTGGCATGGGGAAGCTGCCTCCAGAGTTTTCCTGCTGGGAAAGCCTGAGGCTGGGAGAAGGAAAGCTCGCACTTCCTTTGCTTCCCAAAGGCTTCGCTATTTCCCCGCAGGAGCCATGTCACTCAGCATCTCTAAGACCTTCCAACAAAGACGTGTGCTGAGTTTGCAGTGAGTGAGAGAAAGTGCGAGGAGACTGGAATATGCACAGCAGTCTACTGCTAGCCAGGGAAGGAACGAGGTTAATGCGCAAGCAACAGGGATAGAGCAGGGAGTGGGCTGTGGGACCAGGCTATCAGCGTGTGGCACCGTCTGCCACAGAGAGTCTGTTCCTTCCAGAGACGGCCGTGTGCTGCTAAACTACAGCTGACACCTGCTTTTCTGCTACAGTAAAGGACACGTTTATCTCCAGGTTTCCTTTTATCCAAAGCAAAGTTCTGGTGAAGATTTAAATATCCATAAGGAGATAAATAGGTGATAGATGATAGGTGGATTGATAACAGATAAATAGATAGATGATACATAAGATCTGGAATAGATAAGATGATAGATGATAGATACATAGATGATAGAGATGATAGATAGCTAGATATAGATGATAGATAATTAGAGGATAGATAAACGATAGATAATAAATAGATATAGGTGATATACAGACAGATAGTACTCTGTTGTCCTATGACCATTAATTTGCAAAGGCTTTCATCATGTAGCCAGTTTCTTAGTAGTTGCTGCCCCATCCCATCTGATACAATAAGTATGCTGTTACACAAGGCTGCTACGACAAAGGTGGTAATGGTACTTAATCCACTAAAAGTTATATATTCTTGTATTTATGCTGTAACATTCAGAAGCATAATTGGCAAGCAAATTCACAACCTGTAAGCATCCTTTCAGCCAATAATGCAGCCCCGTCTTCCCTTCAATCAGAAAAACAAATTCACACAGAATTGTAGTTCATATTTGTTAGTCTTACTTTGTGCCAGATGCTTTATGTGTAGCATCCCTTTAAGTCCTCAGAACAATCTTGCAAAGGAGGGGAAATCATCATTCCCATGTTATAAGTGAGAAAAGTCAAGCTGAAAGTAGCCATCAGGCGCCCGTCCAGCTGTAAGCTCCTTCTGTGTTAAAATCTTCACTCTGAGGTGTTAATAATAATAAAACATATAAACATCAGGAAGTAAAAGGAATGAGACAGAAAAGGAGGAGACCCCAACAACGCAGTGCTGCGCTAAACCCAGTCGGTGCTCAGGCAAATAAAGCCAATTTAGAAAATAAACCGTATGGAAAAGTCGGCTTCTACATAAACTTCTCCCAAGTCCGTTTCCCCGTTTCTCTCCAGCAGGCTCTCCGTGGGTGTCTATCTCACACTTCCCAGCTGGATCCCGGAAAGCACCCTTCAGGATCCTTAACATGTTAATGAAATCTGCTCCGGCCATTTCCCAAGTTTCTTCTAGATAATTAATCTTCCACCAATTCATTTTCATAAGCTGTCAAAGGTCATCAATGGTAATGAAATCCATATCATTAAAATATAAAAAATTTTTAAATGCATCTGTGTCGAGAAATCACAAAGACATGTCTATTGAGACACGTTTGTTTATTTTAGAGTAACATAGTAACTCTACTATTTGGTCAACTCTTCAACTGAATGAGAGTTTCTATTACTCATAACCATGACATGTGATCAAAGGAGAATACGTGAGCTTATTTCTGTACGCTCTCTTCCCTGGTAGTTAAGCCAAACACAAATGTCATTATCTGGTTTCTAGTCATAATAATGAGCTACAGACTTGTTCGCAAATCTCAGACATCAAAGCCAAGAATGTTTGAGAGGGGTTATAGGTGAATCTGAAAAGAACAGAAAATGGTAGTAACGGTAATGGCTCGTAGGTGTGCTTTGCCAAGTGGAGGGGAAGAGGTTGTGAGCAGTGATTTTCCAGTGCGCTAAAACACTTCTGTAATCTCTCCCCTTAGGAACACGTCACTCATGGAGATTCCTGGAGTGCTTTGGGTTCATGTGGTATATCGCACGGAGGTTTCCAGCTCTCCACAAGAAATATTCTGTAGCAGTCTTCACCACTTTTTCTTTTCCAAAAGCAAAACAGTTGTTACTCAGGAGTTATAATTTACACTCACTCCCCTCACAGGGCATGAAGACAAACACCTACAATACTCCTTATATGAAGTTTTCATTCAGTGAGGAGGAGGAAAGCCGTAGGAATCCATATACCACACGGAATATAGTAGGAAAGTACCAGAGAGAGTGAGAGCTCTCAGCCACATCAACATATTGGAGCATATTTATAGACCTATTTGAAAAATTATAATCAAAGCCATGAGAGACAAGTGAAATCACGCCATGCATTTCACACATGCCACCAACAGCCCTATGCGTGTGGTGACAGTACTCACATTTTGTAGGAAAAGAGAATAATAAAATATCAAGAGTGATGGTTAACATTTTAAATGTCTCAATCACCCTCTGTCCTATTTAAATATCAGTCTGGGCTTCACTTCAGCGGAGAATCTTGAAATGAAAGACTTTGTCGGTGAATTTATTGAGCACAAGAACAATACCGAGGTGCACATGAAGATTTGGCGAGGCCACTCATTTTCAAACTCTTTGGCCTCTCTGATCCTTTTATTCTCTTAAAAATTATTAAGGGCTCCCAAGGGTTTTCTATTTATCAGTATTTACGATAGTAAAAATTAACACTTAGGAAATTTCTAAAACATCAAGGTATTACTTAAATCAACATTAAGTCTATTCCACATTAATGCTCTATTGTCAACATAGGTTCCATCAGCCCTTGTTGCTTTATTGCCTCCAGTCTGCTATCACAAACCGCCCTGCAGGGAGCCCTGAACATGTTACAGCTGCTTTTAAGCCGAGTCCGTTGCCCCCTTCAGGAGGGACGTGTAGGCTGCAGTCCAACCCCTCCAAGCCTTTACCTTCCATTCTTTCATCTGTGAACTCCAGCGACTTCAATTTTTTTTTATTAGTACATGCTTGCAGTACGTAATGTTTACATTCCTTGTACAGAGTCGGTACACGTACACAACACATCTTAACTCCTTTCTTCAGCCCCTTTCCCTCCACCTCCCTCCCCAGTTATAGTCTACAGTTGTAGGAACAAGAGAAGGTAACTTTGGCAGACTTTGAAGAACTGAGAGGGGAAAGCTGGAGAAGAGGCTCAGGCATTAGCAAGGCAAGACCGACTTGGTCAGGGTGACCCTAGCTGGCCTGGACAGGACAGGCCACCGCTGCACTGAACAGTACTGGCGCCACCACCCGGACACCAATCTGCTCGGCTCACGGCTCCTCTGCATTTCATTGGTGCTCCCAAGGGAGCCGCCATCGCTGTGGGATGGTGGGACCCTAAAGCCTGGCACAGACATGAGAGATGAGCTTGGCTCTCTGGACTTTGCCAGGGGCAGGAAGGAGGCACAAGTGTTGGGTGGCTGAAAACCTAATAAATGAGTGCCAAACTCATTAGGAGCACAGCTGAAATTGGTACCCAGTGCCCTCTGGGCTTCCTCCCCTCTGTGTTAGTAAGTTGTTCTAGCAAAATGAAGACAACACCTCTACAAGCTCATCCCTGCCTGGAACTCAGATCCTCTGGCCCCTCCAATACCTCCAATGACAAGAGCAGCCACTTTTTCCTCTTCTCTCTTAGGATTAACTATGTCTAATTATTTTTCTCTGCAGGGATCAGGATATGCCAGCATTTGTAGTGAGCCCAAGCCGATAAAATGTCAAATACTCCAACTCTGAACATCTGTCTCATAACGTTGTAGCAACTCGGGGCTAGAAGGGACTTTGCCAAGGCATTAGACCAATGTTTGTTAATCCAAATACATTCAGAACAGGCCTGGTTCTTCTGGCCTGGCGGAGGACAGTCTGTAGGAATCTCCCGTGCTAGCAGCTTATGCATTAGGCTGAACTACAGCCATTCCCGTAGGCGGCTGGAGCGTCCTCTGTTTTCTCAGAGTGCGGTTGATCAGGACGCGGGCGAGTCCATGTTCACTGTACACGCAAATATACAACCTCTCATTCTCAATGGTGTCCGTTCAACCCCCAGGAAACTCCACCTCTCGCTACATGAAAAAATGATGCTCAAACTTCCACTTTCGCTAGTCTCTGGCAAAACCCAGCATCTCCATGAGCCAGATGTTAATGGACACGTTCCTCTGGCCAGATCTTTGATGGCTCCAGAGGGGGAAGTCTATATTCCAGCTCTCTGAGTGAGAGAAAAATGGCAATTTCTGATTCCGATTCAGTCTCTCCACTGCCAGTGGCTGTGGTCACATTCCCCAAAACTTACCTAAGTGCATTGTGTCCCAGCAAGGGTTAGTCTTCCAGCCACACCGCATGGACTGATCTCTCATGGAAGAAGCAAAATCTTCTGATCCTCTTTCAGCCAAATGCCTGGTACTGCTGGGCCAAAAAGGCCTTAGGCTCCATCTTGGCCTCTTTGGGTTTCAAGGACCTTGCTGTGGCCATTCTGGACCAGGACACAAGCTCCATAAGTCACTCTGGCCTGCAATTCCTCTCTTGAGGGGAACTCGGATATACCTTTGTATCAAATGGTGCTGCAAACAGTAACATCTCTGCAACATCACCTATTTCTAAATTTCCTAGAGCTGTTGTAACAAATTGCCACAAACTCTATTTTATTCTGTTACAATTCTAGAGGCTACAAGTCTAATGTCAGCAACGTGTCTCTCTGGTGCCCATGAGAAAGAATCATTTCATGCCTCTCTTCCTGCCTCAGATAGCTGCCAGCCATCCCCGGGACTCCCCGGCTTGGGACTTCACAACTCCAGTCTCTACCTCTGTCTTCACATCCCCTCTCCCTGTCTCTGTTTCTGTCTCCCTCTGTCTTTGTCTTCCAAAAGCACCTGTCATTGGATTTAAACCCACCCTGTAACCAGGATGATCTTCTCTCAAGATATTAACTTTCGTACACTTGTGACCTCAGTCTCAGAGAACAGAAGAGAGTCCAGCTGCTCATGAAGGGCATGGAGCAGGATAAATAGTCAATTTATCTCTGCTAAACCAGCCTACCCTCTGTCTCTGGACAAGCCACACTCTGGGCTTGATGATCAGAAATAATGCGACACAACTTTACCTAAATAGGATCCTACTTTTCAAGAGCCAGTGAAAATTGTCTTTCTGAATCTTTAAGAACTGGTCTTTTACAACTGGGTATGTTGCTGCACTACCTGTAAGAGGTAGGAGGATCGAAAACTAAAGCCCAGTCTGGGATACTTAGTAACTTTATGGAACCCTATCTCAAAAAAATAAATAAATGAAAAAGGACTTGAGTTCTATCTCAGTGGGTTCAATCCCGAATACCACCCCCCCCAACACACACACACGAAAACAAAGAAGTGGCATTTTCTACTTAGCCAGACCCTCCAAGACCACCTACTTCTCCTGTCAACTAAATCTATTATTATCCATAAGGTCCTATCCTGGAGTCTTTGTTTCCTATTCACCCCCAAAAGGAAAACAGATCATTTTAACTAAGTTGATTAGAAAGCAGAACAAAGGCTTTCAGGGATATATACAAGGAAGGGCTTCCTATGACTGAAAGAGCCTTTCTAATAGATGAGGAGCAAAAAATGAATCTTCCTAAAGAGAAAAAGAATATATTCGCCTCACAGTGGAGGCCAGGATCCGGGCTAGAACTGAGGAACGCATCAACCTGAATGAAATGGAAACCTCTGTAAGGATGGATGCTGCTCATGCAGTAGCAATTTCCCATGCAGAAGAACGAGTCACTCGGTCCACTGAGATGTGAGGACACCAGGATGTAAGGACACGCCTGGGGCGCTCACGACATCATGCAGAATTAAGCTCAGGAGATACATACCCAGTTAGACAGCCATGTTCCTTAGGGAACTCGAATGTCTTTAGATCTGTCAGTTTGGTATCTGTTAGAGAAAAACATCCAGGTTAGGGGGGACCGAGCACGAATGCCAAGGCGCGCTCCTGAACTGTGGGAGCTGCAGCTGTATTCTCAAACCTCATTTCCAGGCTGTGTCCCCAGGAGAGGACAAAGGCCACAGGAGCCCGCAGACAACCTGGCTCTTTAGAAGAGTAGGGTTGCTAGCAGGGCTTGCACGCCTGAAGCCTCTTCATCGTGTGCCGAGGTGCTCCAGTGCCCCGGCTGCCAGTCCAAAGGACAGCTACCACAGGGCTCCGCAGCCTGCTTGAAGGTCAGCTGCCAGAGGAAACGGGCAGTGGTCCATAGGCCTGCTGGGTAGTCCACATGTTTCCAGATGGGCTGGGGGGTCACAAAGCATAAGCCCATCCCCAGCATCCCATCCCCATAACCCTCCCGTGTGCCGCTTGATGGTAACATTTCCCAGAAACCCAGAGTCTATGTCCAGGGGCACGGCTTTGGGAATTTGCCCTATCACTCACTAGAGATACCGAACCCCAGACATCAAATAAATGTGCAGGGAAAATAAATCTGTCCATGACGATGGAACATGCTGTAGTCCAGGACAACAGCATCATCGGTGCCCAAAAAGAAAACTGTCATCAGATGGTTTTCTTATACCTACCACGCTGTGGGAAGAACGGCAAACCTTCCTTCAACCCAGAGGGAATTAAAATGAACAAGCAGTCAACACTGCTTCCTGCTTTGAGTGCCTCATCCAAGGCCTGTGGGTGAGATTTTGACCTGTGGAAGTGGGGTGCTGTTGTAACAAACACCTAAAATGTGAAAGCAGCTTCGAGACTGGCTGGAGGCTGGGAGAATCTTGAGGAGTAGAAAATTCTCAATCGGCTCAAATACACGGCGAGCAGAAAGGTGCTGAGATGCTGCTGGTGAAGGCGCAGAAGGAAGAAGGAACACATTATTGGACCCAGAGAGGGGAGAGGCTCACAGTGCATGGCAGAAAGCGCAGCAATGTTGTTTCCTGTGGTGTTATGGAAAGTAACACTGTAAAGAATGGGCTTGGTCGTTGCATGGTTAATCCTAATCGTCAACTTGTTTGGATTGGGAAACATCTAGGAAATGTATTTGTGGTACTGGGAGTTGAACCCAGGACCTTTGCACCAAGCTACAGCCTCAATCCCTTAAAAAAAATTTTTTTTGAGATAAATTCTAAGTCATTAAATTCCCCAGACTGAGCTCAACCTTATGCTTCTCCTGTTTCAGCCTCCCTGGGTGCTGGGATTATAGGAGCACACCACCATACCCGATAAGTAAAGCACGCTTCTAAGTCTGTCTAAAACGGTGTTTCCAGTGCTACCCAATAGGATGGAGGTTTACACAGAAAAAGAAAAACAAACAAACAAAAGAATTGGAAGGAGAAAGCCCGCCAGCATGGGCTCTGCCACTCTGCTTCCTGGCTGCTATGAAGGAGCAGCTTTCCTCTGCCACATTCTCCTGCCATGACTTTTCTGCCTTGGAGCCAGCCAACCATGGACTGAAATACCTGAATCCCTGAGCCCAAATAAACCTTTCCTTTTAAAACTATTTTTCTCAGCCATTTTGTCATAGCAACACAATGCTGACTAACACAGTCACTTAGCAAAAAGGATTTCCAAACAAAAGGAAGATGGCACCACCTGCTTGCTTCTTTCTGCTTACAGTACAATGCACAGGTAGACAGTAAATCAATGGAAAACTGGTAAATGACAAAGAACCAGGGCTTAATTATTTTGAAAATGATTAAACTTTCCAGATGGCAAAAGATGCTAAAATTAAGAAATGGCTTAAATCTAAGTGCTATCAGGAAAACATGGCAAGGAGAAAAGACCAACAGTGCGACTATAGAGCCTGTCATTAAAATCTCAAGACGGATCAGAGGGCCAGTAGTTTTCAGACACATAAAAGGCTCCTGTAAGGCATTAAAGGTGTATCTCACAGATCCATAAGCCAGAAGGGTGCGGGAGGGAAGGTTAGGACTCTCGTCCCTTAGCCTCCTCAGCAAGAGTCGGAGACGTGTTTGCACAATGATTTATAGATGTAGCTCTTGTTCAGTGATGAGACTCCAGCGAAACTCAGGGAGGGCTACAAAGTTACAGCAGCAAAAGCACAGTCGACTTGGACTAAAAGGAGCAGAAATAGTACCCTAAACCTCCCTGCGGGAAGCAAGCTGATGAAACTACTAAACTGAGACTTTGTGCTATTGGTTATTAAAAAAAAAAAAAAAAGAATGATTCAGAAGGTGGAATCAAAAACAAAGAGGACAAAGCCTGGAGAATGACTCCCAGGACTCTTTCACACCTCTCGTGGCCCCCTTTTGCCCAGAAATATCATTAGCTATAATTCTATGACTTTTCCACAATTGTATGTTGTAAATGAGGTGATTGTATGTTTCTCTAGTTTTGAAAACTGATAAATCCAGGGGAACTTCACCTGGGAAGTGAAGTCCGTGATTTAGATGATGAGGTGCTGAGCTCTGAACAGGGGCTGTAATGGGATGTGGCACTTGGACCCCCAAGAGGAAGCAAATGCATTTTTCACATGGAAAAAAATATGCTGGCGGGAAGTACTGAGCCACTCGGAGTCAGAAGACAGACTGCAGTGGACAGATGCTTAGATGGCCCACACTGATCCCCACCTCCTTGCATTTACACTCCCGTAATCCCCTCTCCTTGAATGTGGCCTGGACCTGTGACTTGCTTTTAACCTACTGAAAACGGTAAAGGTGATGATACGTCACTTCCGGGATGACTTTATATAAGATAACTTTGTATAGCAGGCAGCATGCTGGGAAGGCCCGCGTGGCCAGGAACCAAGAACAGTCTCTGGCCAGCACCCAGCAACGGCCAGTCATAAACTGAGGTTGTCAGTCTGATCCCCGCAAGCAACTGAATTCTACCAACCAGGTGAACCTGGAAGCAGATCTTACTCCCCCATCACGGAGATTCAATATCCAACGCCTCTTCTTCAAGGAGGGCAGGTTTATATTAGCTCCACAGTTTCTGTTCGTGATCGGCTGGCTTCAAGGCAGAATCAGGATGGCACCGGAGACTGGAAAAAGAAAGCTACCCAACCCATGGCAGCCAGGAGGCAGGAGGAGAAGAAGGGGGGGGGGGACACACCCAGGCCCCGCCCCAGTGGCGGGCTCTTCTGACCAGGCCCCGCCTCCTAACTGCACATTCAGCTCTAAACTCATCAGAAGATTAACATGCCAAGCGCCCCCGTGATCCAACCACCTTGCAGAAGCCCCACCTCTGAACATAAGAGGCTTTGGGGGAATATTCTAGATCTAAACTATAACAAGATCCTTCAGGTCAGTCCTTGTAGACCAGAGCTGTGGTTCACATACACATTGAAGGAAGTGTCCAAGCGATCTGTAGCCGAGGGTCAGCCGAGCCACTCCAGACTCTTAATCTACATGCATTGGGATGTAGGAGGTATGTGTTACTCAGCAATAGTTAACTGACACAGAATTCGGGAATTTGGGCTGGGGTTTCCAAGAGTCTACAAGTAGGGCGTGTACTCAGACCTCTACGCTCAAGGCCCCATGTGTACAACTTCCAAAGGAGATGCCTGAGTTCATTCTGCAAGCATATCAGCTTCATAGATGTTATTATGCTTTTTTTTTTTTTTTTTTTTGTGCTGGGGATTGAACAGCCTCACTCGTGGCTGTAACCCAGCCCCTAGAATAACAGTTTAAGGCACATGGTGGGTGCTTACTAAGCATGTATTGAAAAAACAAGTGAATGAATGAATGAATAAAATGCATAATAACGGCGTTGGGGATTTAGCTCAGTGGTAGAGTGCTTGCCTAGCAAGCACAAGGCCCTGAGTTCAAGCCACAGCATCCAAAAAAAAAAAAAAAAAAAAAAAGTAAAATGATTCTCCCCAGCAGGTCCCTTCGTCCCCACCTGCCGTAATTCAGCTACAATTTAAGAATGGGTGTGTCCACTGAGGCTGCGGCGCCTTCGAGGATGCGCTCAGGTTTACAGTCTTGGAAGCAGTAACGTCCCTCTGCCTCTCCTGGACCGCCCCACTCGCTCCTACTCTTGGCCTTCCGACCCTCCGACAGCCGGCCCTGGGCTTTGCAAAAAGACGGTGCTGCTCCGGACTTCTGACGAAGAAATCAGCCTTTCTTTTCAGTTCCAGTGAGCTCGATTTATTTCATCATCATCTCTTGACACTTCGGGTTGCTCATTATGCGAACGTGCTATTGTCGGAGGCCCTGCGGGTGCCAAAGTGCCATACGATAAAATCCTTTTCGTGTCAGAGAAATAGCCAGTAAGCGCCTAACTCAGCAACACCATCTGATGTTCACATTTCTTCACTCAGGCCAGCTAGGAGGCTGTCTCTCCAGGCCTCTTCGGTCTAGGCTACAATAAACACAGCGGCACGGTCAGCTCCTAACCCCTGCCTTCCCAACAGCTCAAAAGGAGCTACGTACTCGGGGGGACATCGGCTCGCCCTGCTCCTGCCGGATGCTTGCTGGATCTGCTTTCTCCTTGCATGTGCGATCACGCTGCCCTCCGAGAAAGCCCCTTCCCCGGGCCGGGCCTGTCGGAGTGTGCCGCGGAGGGCTCTAAGGACTGCTACCGTGAGCGCTGAAAGAACAACACATACCTTATATTTGATCCATTTTTCAGACCCTGAGACTTTAGTAAAAGATAGCAGTCCTCTTCAGCATGCTCCTCGTCTCCTCTCCCCTTTTGACTTACTTTTAACTAATTTTAACTTTGGAAGCTGCCCCACATTTCCTATTTGCCTGCGCTGCTACAGTATCTCTTGATTTAGAATTCTATAGACATTATGTATTAAAAATTTAGCTTTCTTGTACCTCCACTACGTCCCCTCGCCCATCCTAATGTAGTTACATCACTATTTTATTTAAATCAGTAGAGTTTGTGGAAATGCAGTACACAAAAAAGTGAAATTTCAGTGTCCTTACACATCCAAAAACTACGTCACAATGCACTGATTTGCTACATAGAGAATTGTAGGTTGAAAATCACTTTCTTAAAAATTTAAGGCATCGTGTTCTCGTTTTCTCTCTCTGCCTCTCCCCCTCCCCCCTCCCACTCTCTCCCTCTCCTCAGTGTTAGTCTGGAGGAAATCAATTCTGATTCTTAGTCCTCTAAGATGTTCTATCCCATGGGAAGCTCTTACAATGCCTACCCAGTGGGTAGGTAAATCTGGATTTGGCTACTCCTAGGTATCTACCAAAGGGAGGGAGGTTCGCACAAAAGCCAACATACAAATATTTATTGTAGCTTTACTCATAATTACAAAAATCTGGGAAAATCCAGATATCCTTTAACTGACAAGCAGACAAAGAAATAATGGACTACTACTCAGCAATAAAGGAATCAACGTTGACTCATACAACACTAACTATGAACCTTAAATGTGTTTTGCTGAGTACATTAAACCAGCTCCAGTCATGTGGCTGTCCATTGTGTGGGTCCATCTGTATGACACTCTGGAGAGGCAAAGCGTGGGGAGGAAAACACATCAGTGGTTCCTGTGGCTTGGCGTTGGTTGTTCATGGGGGAAGCACAGGAAGTGGGTTTTGGGGATGGGTGGAACTCTTTCTTCTATGTGGAACTGTGGCGGGAGACACCAGATTCTATGCATTGTCTGTCAGAACTACTGGACTGTGCAGCGTGAATAAGTGAAATATATTATTGGTAAATTTTAAAATCTCAACAGGATGTGAAGGGAAAGGCCATGACAAGTACCTATACTTCAAATAAGTCACATAACCATGCTGAGGGGATGGGGAGAGAGTCGCTGACCTAAAGTGCTGTGGGAAAACAGTGATTTAAACAAAGACTGTGAAACTGGGGACAAAAAGAACTACGTGGAAACACTGTACTTCAGATGTTAAATTTATTTCTTACATAGGTCCTGGTTAAGAATTTGAAATTACTTATGTACTAAAGTTGAATTGCCAGATTTCTTTTCACCGTGAGAGAAAGGAATCACAAATAAGGTTAAAAAGAGGCTAGTTTTGGTGGTGCTGGGTTAGAGTTGGAGGTATTAATGTGCATTCATGTTTTTAAGAATATACGCACATAAGGAACCCTTCTCCACTGTTGGTGGGAATGTAAACTAGTCCAACCACTACGGAATTCAGTATAGAGACTCCTCAAAAAACTAAATCTAGAGGTTCCATTTGATCCAGCTATTTCCCTGCTTGGTATCTTCCCAGAAGAATTGAAAACCTCATACCATAGAGATATATATAACAACTATGTTCACAGCAACACAATTTGTCATAGCTAAGTCTTGGAAACAACCCAAATGCCCAACAACTAAGGAATGGTTGAAGATGTGGTTTTTCTACACAGTGGAGTACTACTCTGCCATAAAAAAGGATAAACTAGAGTCATTTGTAGGTAAATGGATGCACCTTGAGAACATACTCTTAAGTGAAATAAATTAGTCACTCATGAGTACACATCAAATTGTTTCTCTGATATAAGAAACCATAATTGTACATAAAGACAAAAAGGCATAATAGATATTAGGTAAAAGAAAGATAATATCCAAAAGAAAGGAGAACTAGAAGGGGAAAAGAAGGAAGGGAAAAGGGAAAGAAAGGGAAAAGGGACAAAATGGAAAAAATGTAAATAAATCTGCTGTAAACAAAAAAAGGGGGGAATGGAAGGGAGGGGTGGGAAAGAAGTGGGTGACCAAGATACATCAAATTAACCATGATGAATGGGATCATTATGTATAAAATGCACCAATGCATGTTCTTGGTAAAAAATAAAAATTTCAAAATATATATATGCACATAAATATAAGAATACACATGCATATGCATGAATTAGTACCCACACTCACGTATCTTAGAAATTTCTATTGGGGAGGACTACAAGCAGTAGTAATGAATGCATCCACCCTTGAAACCTTGGTTTCTAAATACCACTCACTAATAACCCTGAGGTCTGGGGCAGAGAAAATACAAGATGAGCCAGAAGCATTTTGTGGCATCAGCAAAGTAAAAAAAAAAAATTTTAAAAGAGGTGTGGGCGGCATATCAAAAATCATAGGTACCAACCTGAAGAAACTCCCAGTGGCCAAAGTTGGAAGTGCGTGCGTGCGTGCGTGCGTGCGTGCGTGTGTGTGTGTGTGTGTGTGTGTGTGTGTAGTGCTGGGGACCAAAGCCAGGTCTAGGCAAGTTCTCCATCACCGAGCTATTCCTCAGCCTCAAGGCTGGAACTTCGGGCAGCAACATAGTGACAGTATTGGATAATAACCCACTTGATAGATACCCACAAGTGCACACAGACAGAAATGTGTCACTGAATAAGTAAGAAGCCACCACTCTTTCTTACAGGAGAATTTTGATTAATAAAGTTATTAGAAATGAAAGAAATAGAAGATCACGAATAGTGCACTAAAAACTAGTGGACAAAAGTTCAAGCAGAAACATATTTGCATAGTCTCAAAATATTTTCCCAAAGCATTTGGTAATTATAAAAGGAAAACTAGTAATTTCATAGTGAAAAAGTCTTATAGAGAGAATTTAACCAAATGATAAAGGTTGGCATCACCAGTAATACATAACGACATGTACTCTCTGATATTATGTACCAAGAAGCAGATCATCTCTGATACATCCTTCCTATTAATGCACAACTTCAATCTAATTATGAGAAAACACCAGAAAAGTCCAATTTGAGGGCTTTTCTAAAAAAAACAACTGACCAGAAAAGTTTACAAATGCCAGTCATGAGAGATAAGATTGGAAGACTGGAAGAGACTAAGAAGGTATAACAACTAAATATAATATGTAGTCTGGGTTTTGGAGAAGGGACATTAATGAAAAGACTGGTGAAAACAGAAATAAGTTCATATATTCATTCGTAGTATATTTGTTCATAGTACAGAATCTCGGCTAGCTGCATCGAGGAATAAGGCCCTATTGTTGAGGAAGCGGTTAACATAAGGCGAAGCTGAGTAAAGGGAACCCAGGAATTCAAGTGGAAAGCCCTAAAAGGTGTATTCTGGAGGGAAGTCGATGCTTAGGGGAGAAAAAAGGATAATATTGGGTAAGTTTTCTATTTTTATGGGTTTTAGGTTGGGGGTCAACACTGTGTGAAGCAGAATAATACAAAATCTGTCTTCCTGGCCTGAAGAATGAGGGCAGAGTTCAGACAACCACTGGAAAGTGAGGGGATGCCCCAGAAAAAGACGCTCCCAGAAAGGAGGAACCCACATCTTACACAACTCAGCCCAAATCTAAGGCTGAGCCCCAACCCTGCATGTATGGAACAAACCCCAGTGAAGGATAAAGAGAGTGAACTAAGACTAAAGCTGCTGCCTCCAGGGAGTTTTCTCTTTGAGTCCTCCATAGTTAATTTTTAAAACAAAATCATCAAAGCTCCTCAGAGGAATGTATATAATCCAGAGTTCCCATACTGCAATATTCAAGACAGTCAAGACAAAATCCAAAATTACTTGACATATGTGGAATCAGGAAAATGTGACAAATTCTCAGGGAAAAAAAAAAACTATTATAACAGACACAATTCCTCAGATGACCCAGATGTTGGAATCTGTAAATAGAATTTCAAGGATTATTATAACTATGGTCAGTGATATTTAGAAAAATATACCAAGAATGAAGATACACAATCTCAAAAGTAAAAATAATCTAAGTGGACGTTATATTTTAAAAATTACAGTATCTAAAAGAAAAAAGTGTCACATGGACTTGAGAAAATAGAGATGACAGAAGAGCCAGTGAACTTAAACACAGAGCAAGTTATAAAAGTTATCCAACTGGAGGAATATTTTTTTTAAAAAGAGGTATTTTAAAATGAAGAGCATACCCAGTAAGATGATGGTAATAAAAATCATAACAACAACAGAAAATAACACTGTTCACACAGATGTGGAGAAACTAGACCCCTCATACATTGCTGGGAGGAATGTAAAAATAGTGCAGGTGCTGTGGACCAAGTCTGATACTTCCTCAAAAAGTTAAAAATCAATTCTACTCCTTCCAATATACCCAAGAGAATTAAAAACACGTATTCAAGCAAAATCAATGTTCATAGAAGCACTCTTCTCAGTAGCCGTAAGGTGGAAACGACAGAGCTATTGACTCGTAGATAATACACATTATGGCATTATCCACACAATGGGGTATTATTCAGCAATAAGAAATAATGAAGTATTGATGCATGGAACAATGTGAATGTACTTCAAAAACATTATTCTAAGTGGTCTGAAAAGCCAACGAGGTCACATGTCGTATGATTCGATTTAGGTGAAATGTCCAGGACAGACAAATCTGTGAAGACAGAAAGCAGATCGGTGGCTGCCAGGAGCTGAGGGGAGAGCAGCAAATGCTGCCTGGAGGCACTGTGTTTCCTTTCGGGCTGATACCAATATTTTGGAACTAAAGAGAGATGATGGTTGCAAAACATAGTGACTGTAGCAAATGCCACTGATGCCCATAATTTTAAATGGTTATATGAATTTTATCTGGCTTTTCTCGGGGGTGGTAGTGGGGATTGAACTCAGGGTCTTTGCATTGAGTTATACCTCCACCCCTCACCTTATTTTTTTTTTTTTAATTTTGAGGCAGGGTCTTGCTAAATTGCCCAGATGGAACCCAAACTTGTGATCCTCCTGCCTCAGCCTCTCAGAGTGTTGGGATTACAGGTGTATGTCACCACACTCAGCTCTAATTTAAAAACATGAATGGTGTCTGTGTACTTACTGTACAACCCCAAATGGTTTAATGTGTGTAATTAGAGCTGGGGATGTAGCTCAATGGTAGAGCTTGTGTGAATCCCTGGATCCAATCACTAGTACTAAGGAGAAAAAAAAAAGTAGTGTCACAAAAGAAGAGAACAGAAAGAATGGAAAACAGAAGACCTGTTTGAAGAAATAATTAGAAATTTACCAAATCTGGTAAATATACATTCCAAAACTTAAGCAGCTCAGTAATACATACACACACACACACACACACACACACACACACACAAACACACACGAATCTAGATTCCTGACAACCTATAGTGTTTGTCCCAGAAATTCAATGTAATTCATCATAAAGGAGAAAAATCATATTATTTCAATGTATGCAGAAAAAGCATTTTTACAATGTCAATACTTATTCATGATAAAACTCTCAAAAAACTGGAAATAGAAGGGAACTTCCTCAAGGGAAAAAAGTACATATTGAACACTTTTGAGTATTAGGAATAGAGCAAGGAGTCCACTTTCTCCACTTCCATTCAATATTACACTGACATTGGAAGTCTTAACCATTACAAGAAAGGAAAAAGAAATAAAAATAATAGACCTATAGAGATCAGAAATAAGGAAGCAAAACTATTTGTAGATAACACGATTATTTCCGTTAACAGTCAAAGAAATCTATAAAAAATTGAATAAGTAACTTTAGCAAGGTTTAAAGATGTCAGTTAACATTTTAAAACCAATTGTATTTTTACATAACAGCAAATAATTGAAAAATTAGAAAACAATCCCATTAAGTTAGTAATACATTTAATAAAAGATACACAAGAACGCTACACTGAAAAACCACAAAATATTACTGAGAGCGACGACTAACTAAACAAAGCGGTATACCATGTTCATGGACGTCATGCTGCCAGACACGAGGTGATTTATAAAGACCATTCCTCATGGTCCTGGAAGCTGGGAAGTTCACTATCAGTGCTGGGGAGGGCTTTCTGCTGCTTTAGCCCATGACAGAAGAGGATAGAGGAGAGATGAGAAGGAAAAGGGCAGAAACCTGCCTTGTGTAATGCACCCACCCTCCTGGTAACAGCAAGCTCTACTCCATTCGCAACCCTTACGGCCTAATCACATCTCATAGGCCTCATCTCCCAACTGTGCAGACTACATTTCTACCACCGCATTTTTTAGGAGACAAATTCAAATCATAGCAGATCCTAAGACTCAGTATTACCAAAATGTCAATTCTTCCCCCGATTATAGATTCAATGTAACCTAATTATAGTTCCACCAGCATTACTAGCATGCTTCTTCTAAACTTTATATAGAAATCCAAAAGATCTAGAATTCTGAGAGTAATCTTGAAAAAGAAATACAAAATTGAAGAGCAAAAACATTTGATTCAAGCCTATTATAGTGATCATAACAATTTGGTTTGGACATAAAAATCAACAAATCAACCCCTGGAGCAGAATGGAGAACTCTGATTTAGATTTGATTTTTTTTTTTTTTTTTTTTTTTTTTTTTTTTTGGTGAGACAGGGTCTTACAATGTAGTTCAGGCTGGCCTCGAACTCTCGTCCATTCTCTACAGGTGTGCACCACCATGCCCGGCAAGATCCACATTTTCATGGTAGCTTTTTGACAAACGCACCAAAGCAATTCACTGGGGAGATTTTCAACAACTAGTGCACAATCACTGGATATCCATATGGGGAGAAACTGGATCTAGATTCCTATTTTACAACATACATAACAAGGAAACAATCCAAGGTGAATCATGGACCAACAAAAACATAACCTAGTCAGAAAAATACCAAATATTTATTTCCCTTATCTGCCTCTCATACTTTAGTTGCATTTAAAACAAAAAGTCTAACCTGAACTAATCTAATATTACCCCCCCAAAAGACTTATACAAAAATTTAAAAATCTACAAAACAGAAGGTGAACTGTACATTTACATCACCTCCACTTTGGTAAATATTTATGGGCAGAAGATAGCATTATGCAAAGGATTAGACATTCCACTGACATGGGCTTTTAACTCTCCTTTAACTCTAAAACACGTTCTTACAAATTTCTTAACTTGCCAACAGGTTGATCATCAGGTGCTAGCTGTTTTGAAACATAAACTTGAAACATTAAGAGCTTTTCCCTCCTCCACCCAGATTAAATGAATGTGAAATATTAACTGTTTAACTGCACAAGGTTCCAAATTTGATGTGATGTAATTAGGTAGGAGATGCGATCGCACCTAAATCAGATGGAGAAACTGCCCCATGCTAACTTAAAGAGGACTGCAGACTGTGTCACACTTGTCCACCAATTCAGCGAGGTCTGAGCCAGCTCTGTGACCGCTTGGCCAACAGAGTACAAGGAAGTGATAGTGGTGTCTGAGCCCAGGCCTCAAAGCACCGGCAGTTTCCACTTGCTGTCTTTTGACACCACTACCCTCCTGTGAGGAAGCCCAGGAAGTCCCGTGAGCAGGAATCGGAAGCCTGCTGCCATTAGGCCAAGGGCCGGCATGAACTCACCAGCCCCATGAGTGAGCTGCGTGGGTACTGGAAGTGAATTCTCAGCACTTCAAACACCCCAGGTGACAACGGAGGACCAGAGACAAGACATTCTTGTCAATTTCTTCCCAAACTATAGATTGGTGAACAGAATAAATAATTGGAGCCATTAATTTTTGGAGTCGTCTGTCACATGGCAACAGATATTGGGCCACTCTTCAGTATTGCATCCCCCTAACCTGGTTTTCTCAAAACATAGCCGGGAACATGCCAGCCCCTTTGCCTCCAGGCCGAGTTAACCAAATCTATTATTCATGACCCCAAAGGCCACAGAGGTCAGAAAAACAAACAAACAAAGAAAACTCTTCACTGCTGCTTTATTTTGATGCACCCACAGTACAGAACCTCTCAAAGAGCTGTGAAAGGGGAAGTTACATTGTTTTTTGGGAGCACCTCCATTTTTATTTGTTACCACTCTGAAGAAAGTAAATCATTTCCGAAGAAGAACATTTTAAATTCCAAGTGTTTAAGACTCTGCATTCTGTTGTGTTCAAAAAGAAGTAGCATGTTTTAGCCAGAGCTGGAAGATTCTTCTGTAGCATTTTCACTGTGCTGTAGAACAGAAGTCTTCACTGTCTGATTGAATCAGTCTATAATTTTCATATGCAACTTTTCATATCAAAAATGCTTCGTTTTTACCTCTACCCACAAACAGATGCTGTTTAGAAAAGAAAAATAACAGGCACACACACTCACAGCTAAGTTTAAAACCAGTCAAGAACCACAGCATTACTAACATGGAAAATGAACTTTTGCTGCCCTCTTCTGCTAAAACAATGAAATACTAAAATACCAAAAGATCTATGAAGCTGTAGCAAAATCCTCAAACCAAAAGCAATGGACAAGTCATTCTCATTATACTTCAATCAAAAATCAGACAACAACCAGAAAATGTATTGGTAATATTTATATTTGAAATCTCCCCACTGATACATGAGGTTCAGATTACAATTTATTTACAATAAGTGATTAAAAAAAAAGTGAAGAGAAAGGGAGGAGCTGAAAGAAAAGAAATCGAAAGACACAAGATAAAGAGGGAAAGAACAGTGCAGGAAGGAGAAGGGAAGGAGGGAGGGAAAGAGGAAGGGAAGAAGAGGAAATCTATATTCATAGACATTGTTCATTTGCAAGAGAGATACTACCGGTGCTGTAGTGCACAAGCAGCAGCCCGGTCAACATTCCACAATATCAAAGTCTGCTCAACTTTCTCTCAAGATGCGCAACCCTTAGTTTAGATTTTCAAAATTAAATATAGAGAAATATAAAATGCATTGCCAATATGCCTACTACAAAAATCCTTTGTGGCTCATTCCTTTGACTCCACTCAGAGAAGCAGCTGAGCCAGAATACAAAAATAAAAATATTCATGTGCAAATAAAACATCACTGATCATGTCTGGTGCCACCTTTTTTGCTACAGGTGACTGTCACTTTGTGATAACATTGGTAATAGAATCGAAAGAGAGAATCTCTTCATTTCCTGGGCCAGATCAGTGCATCCAATCAATGGGAAGAGCAAAAACAAAAAACAGGAAGAACAAGAAAAACAAAACTCCAGAACACTTAAAAATCCCAGTAACATCCTACCACCCACACATCCCTTTCCCACCCCCCAGCCCTGCAAAAAAATAAAAAAGCTTTTAAAGCTCTAAATATACTTTTTTTTTTTCTTTCCATAGTGTGATTGAGCCTTGGGCTATACATGTAAGTACAGCAGGTGCAATTACGAGCAATTCCTGGCCCTGCCCCTGGACTGCGTGGAAGGAGGGACAAAATAAATTAAACCCTTCTGTTCAGGCAAAGACGCCCAAGACGAAGGAGCATAACCCTGCTTGTGAGTATCCAGCGGCATTGAGGCTATCATTTCTTTCTTTCTTTTTTATTTTTTTCGTTTATTTTATAAAAGTCAGATGTGAGGGAGAACAAAAAAATGAAAAAGGATGAAAAGTAAACACTGAAGGCAAACAACTGGGGACACTTGCACGATGAGAAAACGGAATGCATGCGCAACTGGAAGGAAACAGGGTCACTTCGCTCACACGGTTGTTCCAGGCCCGCTCAGGCCTCAGCAGGATTCTAAACCACAGGGTTGAATTCGTTTTCTTCCAACGACACTCAGTCCCATTCCTGAAACCAATATGGTAGGGAAAGGGATGGAGTGGCCATCACTCTTTTAAAAATATATTTATATATAGTTCTGGAAACTATGAGGCCAAGAAAATATAACACGAAGATGCATTTGTCACAATGAACTCAGGTCTCGGCGACAGCAGAATCACAGGAAGGGACAGAGAGAGGGCTGCTGCAAACGCAGCCAGTACATCCTTAAATATGTCACATAGTGCAACAGTCAGATGACCTCGGCTACTGCGCGTCACTGCACACAACATGACAAATGTCACATTGTCACTCTTAGATAAAAAAGAAAAGACAGTGTTTCTTCTCAGAAGTTGCCCTAAAAATTTTAGAGAGCTCTAATTGCTTCTTTAAATGCTTAAAGTTTAGCTTTATTCTAATTGGTTTGAAATGGCAAACACACACAACTGACATCAAGGTATCTGCATCGTTTTTCACCTTCACTCTGAGGAAAGGGTCAGGCGCAGAAAGGGTCGCGGCCTTTCTCATTTCAAATGACTGCATTTCATTTCAGTGGGCAGAGATTCTTCAGAAGCCTGTGATTTTCGTGTCTTCTATCTCCTGGCAAACAACAGTTTATACTATCAAAAATAAATGTAATATAGAGTCTAAACTAAAGGGCTAAAATCAAAAGGGCTGAAGAACACTTGTTACAAATTTATTTTTATCAAGCTAAGTATTCCAACTTTACCTCTGCTCCAAAACTTTTAAAGCCCAACTTGTTTTGTTTTTGGCAGCCTTTGCCAACATTACAATGAATTTCCATTAATGTTCTTTAAAAAAAAACAAAACTATTAATTCCATTAAACATGTTGTGTTTGGTGTTGGATATGACTTTTTAAACTGCCGTTTTTTAGGAATTAACAAAACCAGGTTTTGTTTTTGTTTTCACTTCTTAAAAAATCACCTAGGTAACAATATCCATAATTAGCTGACTTCTATGTACACACTGTGACCTAATTGGTAATGTGGAAACACGTCATGGGGGGTAAGGTCAGCAGCTTCTTTTTTCCTTTTTTCTTGGAAACAGTAAAACTGCAAACTCTACTTTATATTTAAATGGAAGGAAGAAAATATACAAGCCCATATTTGTATTGTATTTCTAATTAAGAGCAACAACAGCTCATGTGTTCATGTTTGCTACTATCACGATTCAACATATGAACACAGAGTCAGCTCTATACCGTGAATACTGCTGGAAGTGATGGTTTAGGGTTATCGACTCTCTGCTGCAACGTCCATAACAAGCAAAAGCAGCATCCTGGAAACAAATCCCAAAGCACAAATCTTTCAGCACATGATGATGCAACCACAGTGGATAAGCACATATTGTACACAAGTTCTAGCAGCGATTTACCTACCCAAGATGTAAGATTTCCTCTTTTAATACGAAGCAGAGAGCCAACAGAATCTATCTATAATACAGCCCTAGATTTTTGTTTCTGCTTTTCCTTAAACAATTTGGTCACAATGCACCTTTGATATAAAAGCATTTTTAAACTTTATTATTAATACTCAGGACATTAGGAATTTCCAGATTTTTCAGTAGCATTTGTAGAACCACTTTTGGTAACAAATACAGTAGTTAGGAATATGCAACCCATTCGGAATGCATAGTGTTTATCCTGAATCCTTTCTGGCTAAAAACAGGGCTGGGGCTGTGATGAGATATAGAAGGAGAATCTACAAAAAACACTGTAACATGTTTGTTTTTTCCCAGAGGCTACATCCTCTTTTGCTGAAATACTTTATAAATACATATTAAAAAGTAAGGCAACAAATCCAAACAGTCCAAGCTGCTTGCTCAACTCTTCCCAATTAGATATGCAATCCTGGCGATCAATTTCATGGTTGTACTGTTTAGTGTTTGTTTTTCTCATCTCATATGGTCCAAAAGAATGTTTTTTCTGACATTTCTAAAACATCTCTGCTATGTATTTTCAATGATGTATGCAACTAATACTGGTCAGGTACTGAAGCTTGTGATGTCCCAGTGCCTATTTTCAAAGGATTCAAGACATTGATTTGGATTCACCACACACTGATGTATGAATCCAAAATTCCCTTTCCTACTATGTTTATCACCTCTTTTTTAACTCCTAATTTGAAAACTAGAGGAGTACCAGGACTACCTGGCTACTGGAAAGATGTTCACTCTAGTAGACAAAACTTTCATCAGGGACCGTTACAATCCATGGCCCTGTTCCACGTGGACATTCAACTCATGAAGATGTGCAAAAGGAAAAGATGTCAAATTACAGTCAAGTTATCCAGAGGAAGACAAACTGATAAGGAAATGACAGTTTTTTTTTTCCTTCCTTTCCTATAAATACATTTAACAGCTTAGCAGAAAGACAAGCTAAATTTAAGATTGTTCACATTTGAAAATTGTATCATACTCTCTGCTAGTGATAAATAAAGAACTCCTGATAATGGAATTTTAACATAGCAATTTCGTCAACAGATCTTTGAAGACTACTTTTTTGTTTGTTTTTAAGAGGGTTAAAACAATGATTATGTTTGCAAAGTTCTGAGAAGTCCATCTACTGTCCAAACTTTGGATTGAAGTCCTTATTTTTTTTCTTTTACTTAGAGACAAGGTATATACAGTGCTGTTGTAATAATGAAACAAATGTGAAATCTACTGTAAAGTTGCACAATACAGAAAACTGTTGCTCCATCTTCTACTACATAAATGTGTGACTCCACAGGTTAGTAACGTTGCTGTCATATTCTTGTTAAGTTGGAATTATCCCGTCACGCCTAAGACCTCTCTTTAACTCCAGATCCTCCAATTTTTTCCATAATTCTTCACGCTCTTTTTCTTTCTTTTTCTCACTGAGGAAGAAACAGAACACAGTGTCAGCAACTGAGAAGGCTTATCCAGCAAGAACTACCCTTCACATTGCTTTCCTCAGGTATGTGTTAAAAGTCTGAAAAGCTTGGCACTAAGCTTGTGAATTTTTCTATTTGGCTTTTCTCTCTCATGGGTTTTCTTTTTTGACATTTATACAGAAATAAAAATAGTACTAATGAACAGAGTATGAGAAAACACACTATTTTAAGATACCAAGTTAATATTCCTTTATACTTAGTTTAACACAGAAAATTAACTTCAAAATTACCAAGAAACAAAAATGGGGATGACTTGTACGTACCAATTATCCTAAAACTAAGAGCACCTAGTAATTTTTACTTGAGGCCTTGTCAGAACCTAATTTTTTCCATCTTCACATACATTCTCAAAAGGGATGCCAGAAATAACACTGACACAGAATGCAGAAGGCCAAGAAAATACATCCTCTTCTTTAGTCACATCTATTTAGTCATATCTTTAGTCATAGCTGCTTTTCCTACACCACGGGAAGAGAGGTGGTCTTCGGCAATTTCTGAAAACTTGTGATTTCAGTTTCGATTAATGATCTAGATAGAACTTCGTTGATACTATTATTTACTGACGTGCTAAATTACCAAATTTAGTTCAGTATCAATTTTACTAACGGAGGGCCAGGGATTTAGCTCAGTGGTTAGAGTGCTTGCCTTGCAAGCATGAGGCCCTGAGTTCGATCCCCAGTACCAAAAAAATAAAATAAAATAAAATGAAAACTCAATTTTACTAACGATTTTCAGACTTTTAAGTTTCATTGTTTGCTAACATTTATCAAAAACTGGTTGATCCAAATTAGGGTCAACAAATTTTATTTTTCCAAAGACATTCTGAAATTACTATTTTGTTTTTTAAAACAGAGGGTTATTATCAACCAAGTGGGAAGCACATGATTAACAAATATATGACATTTTAACTACAAATTAAATAAATTCACATTTATTAAAAACAATTCACTGTGCTATCCTCAGTTTTCTCATGTTGTAGTGAACCAGTAAAGGCCTTGTCCCTCACTTAGCAAAGATTTAACTCAGAGAATTTTTAAATGAAATTTGTATATAATACCAATGTCTCATACTTTCCATGTTATCACCAATATTTTTAAAAACATTGCATTAACATTTATAAATTAATCTTCATCCCCTTGCTCCCTCAAAAGAAAAATTAGAGAAACCTATGTAATTTAATATTCTCTTTCCACTAATCTTGCATGTTGAAATATATAATATGGTAGTATCTTCATTTCTCAATTAATTTCACAATTTAGTCCTTGTTCACTACAATTAGTTTCAACAGTCTCAAATGCAATCTACATAACACAAACTTCAATGGGAATAACTGTTTTCAAACAATTACCTATTTGGTAATTTTGACCCTGAAAAACTGCATATACAGGGCATTAAGAGGCAAGATTAAATAATCTGACAGCCACTGTAGATTCTAGATTCTGAACTGCAAGAAAACCATGCGGCAAATTATCACCTTTTGTTTCTCAGTCCAGTTCGGGGGTAATATTGGTCTAAAGAGATGTTCTCAGAAAGCACTTATTTGAGCACATTTAAATCAGTTCTACAGATGCAGCTGAGTTTTAATGCATCTGACCTTTTTATGTGGAGGAAGACGGGATGGTAAGAAGTGCTTGGTAACTTTATTCAACTGAAAAGCAGTTCAACACATGTCAGTTCACACTGCTCTAACTGACAGTTTAAATTGTGTTGATGTCATCACAACAACCATCATCTTATGATCAAAGCATTTCATTCACATTTTTGAACAGGAGTTTTCCAGTATATCCCACAATTTCTCCTATGGGGTCTTTCTCTTCCAGGCGAAGTTTATGATGTTATCATACAGTTTTCACACTAAGAACTATATCTTCAAAATTCTAAATATTTCTGATGTATTTACTGCCCCCTTATTATTCCTTCCCACTTTCTCCCTGTAGGTGGGAATTCTGAAACTTAACCACACTGTCATTGTGGGGATATTGTCAAACTCTTTTCCAGGTTCAATTTTACCTAGCAGTGGCACAGGTATCCAAGTAGTGTGAAATACTCCACCCACTGTTTTCAGACTGTAATACTTAAAAATCAGCGCTGAACTGAAATCACTAGCTTCTTGCCTCCTGAAGTGAAACCTTCATTCTGTTGTCCTCTGATGGTGCCAAATAAACCTTCTCGTTCTCTTTGCCTGGCCTCGCATCTAGAGAGCACAACGCTTCCATCTGTTCAGTACAGTCCACTACTAACACACTTGCCCAAAGCGTCACCCTTGCTTTAAAAAATATTTCTCTCATTAAGAAAGTCCAGTCACTATACAGCACTTTAATACACCAGAATATCAGACTCAAGCTCAATTTTGTCTATTCCTACTCTTAGTTACATTTTTCAGAGGCTTAGTCTATTTAGATGATAAATGATTACAGAACGTTTTCATTACTGATGTTCATTAAATATGAACCAATTAATTTGAGTATTTTAGAAATAAGGCCTTCAATTTTTTTAACTTTTAAAAGTATTTTTCTGGTGCTAGGAATCAGTGCAGGGCCTTTGACATGCTAGGTAAGCATTCTGCCACTGAGCTGTATCACAAACCCCTTCGATATTCTTGATAGGATTGTGCAGATTTAATCCTTGTTCAACTAGGGTAACAATGAGCAGTCTGTTGCTCTTGAAGACAAAATGCTATGCACAACAGTATTTATATGGGCCCTTAGCCCTTTCCTAAATAATATTTTTCAAACATTTTAAGTTTGGGGCACGGAGGGTTATTATAAATTTAATGTTTTGTAAAACTGCTCATACAGTGAATTAAAAGCTGTTTAAGTTGCAAGTGTGGCATGACCTATCTCATAATTGATATTTATCCCAATAGTGTGTTAAAAACTCATCTTCTGTCTACAGCTAAATACCTGCCACATTCCATAATTAAGTTGTTTTTCATAAACCACATCCTTCGTAACTTAAAAAAATCACTGCAATGGTTTTTGCCCTTTGCCACCAAACTTTCCCCTCATTTCTCTTATCAGTAAAACACAAGTGACACACTCAAAATTAGGCAAAACAAAAAACCAAGGAAACCACAGATAGTTGCGTCCTGGAGGTTCATGAATATTTGCACACACCGCAGATCCTCTGTGGTCCCAGTTTTAAGATCTACACAGCTGACATTTGCTTCATGGTGATCACAGCCAAATCAGAGACCCAAATGCTAAGCACTGTCTGGACTTTCCTTAATCTTTCCACATACATCTTGTGTGTGGAAGTTGGATGCACTGGACAAGAAATAACAACACTGGAGAATCATGGAAATGAAATGTAAGAAAGACTACTAAGCAGTCACTGTACGGCGTTGCGCTGGCCAAATGCTGACACTTACCTAATGCTAGTCTCTCAACCTGCACTCCTCTACTGCCCTGTACTTGTAATGCATTTGTTGGGTCCTACAAGGGAAAGTTAAGTTTTGTACTAAAGAGCTAGATAGCAGTGCCTCCTCTCTCCCCTGTGAAGGAACACCACCAGCCTGATTGCAGTTCGAGCAGGATAAAAACAGAGTGAGTCCAGATGGCAAACAACTCAACGGTCTCCTTATGTGGGCCTGAGATACCAGTTATTTGCCAGGATTTTAACCCTGAGGCACAAGTGAAACACAGGAAGGGAAGAAAGCACACTTTATCAAAATGACACTGTCACAGTGAGCTGTTGCTCAGTGACACACTAGTAAAGACACACATATGAGCAGGCAAAAACAAATATACGAAGAAATAAAGTTGGGCTGGTTATGATCTGGAGTACAACTAGACAACTTCAGGAAGACAACAGTTTTTTGCACAGCAGACAAAAAAGCTTTAAAAAGTTACCGCTGACGATCTGACTTGTATGTGGCCGTGAGCTCGTCAAACATGGTGCTGTTCATTTCCATAAATGCTTTCAACACATTGTACACTAAAGCCACGATAGCCCTGTGAGGGAAGAAGGGGAGTGTGCTGGTGAGTTTTACATAATGGGATACTGAAGGAAGAAAGCAAAAGGCATGCTCTGGTCTGCGCAAGCCCTACTACATACTGTTTCCATCCCCTTTTAGTTGAACCAACTAGAAATGACCTACAGTTAACTCATTTCCACATTTAAATTCTTTACTACTCAAGGTGAAATCTAAGGGTGGCAGAAGGGGAAAATAATTAATTTTGCCCTTCCAATTACTGGTAGCTGGAACAGACTTGCCCATGGCCACATGGTAACTTCATTTAGCAAAAGGACAAGTATAAAAATAGAGCAACCTCACCCTAAAATAAACACCTGTCGTAGGGTCAACCTGAAAAAAAACCTGGACTTGCATAAAATTTTACTTTTGAAGTGATAATATACATAATCCATCAAAATCAGAAGCAGTTCCTATGGAAACAAATTGTGTGCATGTAAAAGCATGTATGTACGCATATCTAGATACAGTTACTCAAAGACATGACACCAGGCCCCTGTATGCTGGGCACTTTAACGGGAGCTGTTTCTCCAGCTGTAACTTCACTAGTCTGTCTGTTCCCGCTGGGATCCTCTGCTGCCCAACACTGACGCGGGGACTGGCAAGCTGGTGACGGGTGCTGTTCGCTGCGCAACACTACACAGCTCAACAGCCAAAACAGCTGCCCATTCTGATCAAATGGAGGGACAAAATCTGGGACAATGTGAGGATCGCGTCATGATGGGCTCGATGGCTTCAGACTAGAGTCAAAGTACCTTTCCAGGAACACTCAACACTGCCTCCAATTTTACAACAAAAGTGCTCCCGATATTACTAGGAAAGCACTGGTAATAATTAAAGTTACGTTAAATAAACCACAAGTCTGAGTTCCAAAGAGTTTATAAGAAAGAGTACTTGCTCAGTAGCTTCTGGAAAGAAATCTGAGTTCACTTCAGCCAAGTGTCCATGGCAGCAACGGAAAAGCTCTGAGTGAGGGATACCGAGTGTTACAGACATGCCCTGGAACCGCTCCACAGTCCTTGAGACTGTCAATCAATGGGACCTAACTACTCACCATTCCCCTACTGTTTTCAACTTTTATTAACAAAATATGGCATATTTCAAAAATGCAAAATGTGGTATTTCACAATTCCATGTAAAAATTTTAAAGACAAACATACCATGATTTACTGAATTACATCTACTAATTCTTAAATCTGACATTACATTTTTCTGCTAGTCCACAGAGAAAATATGTAAAGCTATGCATGTGGAGAATGCTTTAGGAGACACACACACACACACACACACACACACACACACACACACACACACAGAGGGCTGGATTAAACTTCTCTTTGAAGATTTTAAGCTTTCTCTCCCCCTGCAGAATATGCCTGATGACTGAGCCAGTTGCTAAGAAATGGACCTCGCTGTGCAATGCCAACCCGTCCCACCCACTTCCCTCCTCACCACCCTGAAGCACTTCCTTGCCTCCACCCACTGAAGGGCCAGCGGGCCTCACTCCCTTTCCCACTCACATCTTGCGGCATCTCGGCCCAAGGCCCCTGCACCTTAGCCCTCCTTCAGGCCTCAGAATTCGACGGGCACTTGTGACATCTTTGTGCCTTTTCATGTGATGCACGGGCTCCTGTCTGAGAGGGCTGTCCCCATCCCACACCTGTCTTTATCTGGCATACAGTGAGCACTCACAACATTTGACTGATGGGGGGAGAAAGGGACAGAAAAGCAAAGGAGAAAGTGAGGAAGGGAAGAAGAAAAGGGGAGGGCGGGAGGGAAATGAAACAAAACTAAAACCTACGGATTCCAATGTTCCTTTGAAATCCTATAAAGGCTGGAAAACATGATGGGAAGGATGACATTGGAGTTTTCTTCTATCAAACTCATGATGTATTCATTATTCCAATAATAGAGTGCTCTTTCTGCCACCTTTGAGAAAAGAAAAGACAAAGGTAAAACCAATGATAATCGTTCCAAACAAAAGTATTTCAAAAGACTATTTTTAAATTGTCGAATCAAAAGTAAAATTAAATATTAATCACATCTTACATTTTTGTGGACTTAGAATCTCTCAGAATGTTCCAAAGTGGTTCATCAGTTTGGGGAAGGAAAAGGCTAGTTTTTCTTCCCGTTCACTTACGTTCTCCGGTAAGTTCTTCCCATCTCATCGTCTGACTGCACTCTTTCCCTACATGGCTCCCAAGCTCCAAACTGTTTGCATCGCAGGCCCCCTCTGCTGGCTCCCCCGTCTCCTCTCACACATTTCAGGTCAGCCTCAGACCCAGGCACCTGTCCCCCAGGGCACCTGCATTTCCCGGGCCCTCCTGTGGAGGCTGAACTGACAATACAGACAGAATGTGCCACCCGTGCTGCCATCCAGGACAGGTGAGGACAGGTGAAGGTAACCTGGCCACAGTCACACTGTACTACACAATAAAAGCCGGGTGCTCAATCCGCAGGCCCAGCCTTTCCCCAGAGCTTTCTCCCTTCTTTTGAACAGGGAGAGGCAGGAGATGGCTGATGAGTTGTGGCCACTGGTGACATTTACACCTGCCTGCCATCTCAGGTGCCCAGTCTCTGCCCAGCATGCTGCCTACTGAGTCTAATTCCCGAGTTGCTCACTTTGGATTTTACAAACTCAAGGGAACACCTAAAAAACAGGCCCTAAGTCTCTAGAAAAGGTGGTGATTTTTTAAAAGTTTTATTTAGACCTGTTTGTAGTACATACCAATTACATTCACCATGGGGAATGGGTACAGGTACATAACACATCTTCATTCTTTTTACTTTCCTCTCCCCTCCTCTCAGGTAGTTTTGTGGAACCTGGGCATGGTGGTACAAGCCTATAATCCTAACACTCTGGAAGGCTGAGGCAGGAAAATCACAAGTTCCAGGCAAACCGGGGCAATTCAGCAACTTAGTGAAACTCTGTCTCAAAAATTTTAAAAAGGGCTAGGACGCAGCTTTGTGCAAAGGCCCTGGGTTCGAGTCCCAGTACAAAAAAAAAAGTAGTGTGTGCCACAATGCAGGACCACACCAGAAGCCAGCATGCCTGCACCCGACTCACACTCCCTCCCGCCCCGTGGCTGCCCATCTGTGATGTTTGGTTCGGGCCACTGAGCCACGCAACACACTGTCTCTGGTTTCTAGGCTTCTGAGCATCACTGAAGCCTCCCCAGTAAGCTCCACCGAGGAGATTCCTGCACTAAGCATCCTGCCACAAGTGGACAAACTAGAGAGAGAATCCAGATGTCTGCACACTCTGGGCACTGTGTTGTATGCAAATGGTCAGCTATATGCGGAACCCGTTTCAGTACAGACATACACTACATCATCTGAACACTTCGGGTGATGGTTACTACTTTTCTTGCCTTTCTTTTCTTGTGGTCCAACCACCAGACTGACATAAGATCATTGCCTGGCCATACAAACATGTCTTTAGATCAAAAATCAAAACAGCAGCAGCCAGCATCTCTGCCACCACAGGATAATAACAGAGTAAGGAGAGTCCCCCACCCAGTGACCCCGGGTTGGGAGCTGCAATTTGCATGCCTCCTGGGATGACGGGCAGTCTGCAGGCACTCCTCTGGGCCCCGCAGAGTGCCTCTGATAAGACAGCCGGGGAAGAAAATCCTACGTGTCGACAACCCTGACCCCCTTTCTTCTCTCCTGTGTGGGCCGCACAGAATGGCAGCAAGGGCCTGGGTGAAGCACAGCCTTCCCTGTGTCTCCCTGAGTGGCCCCAGGAGGCAGAGTGAGCCACAGAAAGGTCAAGGGCTTCCAGAAGGAACTGTGTTTAAGATCAAACTTGAATTCCGTGCCCTATTAACTGGGATCTTGGGCAAATAATCCTCTGACCCTCATTTTAAAAAACAAGAGTTTCACAGGATAATGTGAATAATGTATGTGAGGCATCTACCACAGCACAGCATAGAGCAGTCTGCAATTTCCCTGAGAGAAATTCTTTCACCACTTGGAGCTTCGGGGTTCCTAAGAGAACAGCCATGCAGAGCGGGGAGGATGGGAACTCAGGCTGCTGGGCAGAAAGCACCGGGACGGTAGCTTCGGGTAGCAGGTGCTCAAGATGAGGCCGCTGCCATGAGGACCACTGTCACCGTGGGACAAAGCAGTAAATAAAAGCAAAAGAGCAACTAAAACAAATAAAAAAAACCAGGTAGCTAGTGTCCATTACATTTCTCTCCCACAAATAAAACTTAATCAAAATAATTCATGTTGCATAGGCCACATACGCTCATGTCCTCATTACTGCTCACCTGAAAATGGGGGCTAGATACACACTTGGCAATTTGTTTAAACAAAGGTTCTTGAATTTTAACAAATTGAGAAGGTTCAATCACATCCAGAATTTCTTCCAGCTCCCCAAGGAACATGACCTGTAAGCAGAAGCAAAACACCAATGAGAGGCACTTCATTTAAAATGCCACATGATCACCAGGTTAAGAAAAAGGCGCACATAAAGCCAAACATGAATGAAGCAGGCATTATCCTATGTTAGAAGATAAACATTTCACAAAGAATTCATCACAGGGTGTTTTGTTTAAAGTTCCCTACAGCATTGAGGATATAATTCTACTTCCTTTGAAGAAAATCTTCCCCTTGCTACATATATAATACAGAACAGAGAGCATTCACTCACACCAGGCCCCTGGGAAAGGGGCGCCCCCGCAGAGCTTGCGTTTGTCACCCTCACCCAGCTACACACACACACACACACTCTCTCTCTCTCCCCCCATTTTTTTTTAAACATTGGGAGTGTGGCATATGCAAAAGTCCACAGCAGCACAAGCTGTTCCTGCTGTATGCTAGGTGCTCCTGTAGGATTCTTACAACAGGAAAAGCCTGGAAAACATAAACATGCCAACTCACCCACACAGAGGGACCACACTAAACCCATTAGTACACACCAGCCCACTTGCTATACTTGCATGCGCACGCACGCGCGCGCGCACACACACACACACACACACCTCTTTAGACAGCACAGTAAATCTCATGGCCTTGGTGCTGTGTGCCTTGAGAAGAGAGCTTTTAAAATCACAAAAATGAGCCAGATAAACAGTTGACTTGGTCAACTATATTAAACATAATAGAAAAATAATAAGGGAAAATAAAAAAGATACCTATTTAGCGACGAAAAAATAACTTTGGGAAAAAAGTATGCAACTAAAATATAAAAATGTACACTGCTTTCATATCTTGAGAGGCACTGTACAGCAAGGCATGGTTAGATTTTACCTAACAAGTAGTAAGAAATTAGATAAAAAGGAAGGTTTGGAAAATTCAAGCAGGTTTGTGAAGGAAATTATTCTGTAGATCATCACGGATTGTCAAGATACACATAGGAGGGGTTGGGGATTTAGCTCAAGTGGTAGAGGGCTTGCCTAGTGAGCACAAGGCCCCAGGTTCGATCCCCAGCACCAAAAAAAAAAAAAAAAAAAAGAAAAGATACACATAGGAGTTCTCCCCAAAGTCTCCCAGTAGAAACCTCTGTGGCCAGTTCTGCCTGGCTCCTAGCCTCTCTGCAGGGTGTCTGCAGATGTGTACTGTGCCTGCCTCTGAGCTGCTGCCTATATCCTCGCCCTACACCTCACACAGCAGCGCCCACTGCCTAGGGCACAGCATAGGTGCAAATGATGTAGGTCAGAACCTTCCAGAACCACTTGGGAACAGCAGAAAGCAAAGGCCCGTGATATATTTTAAGACTCTACATTGTAAGATCCCATCTGTACTATGCTTTAAAGTGGGGTTGCAGCAAATCACTCTAGCATTTGTATGGTGGCAGCAAAACCGCCATACCATGAAGGAGGGAGGGCACTGGGAAGGTGACATGGATAGAGCGAAGCACCTGGAGCCCTGAGTGGGGCCCGGCCTGGGCCTGTGCAGCCCGGCAGGGAAGGGAGAGGCAGTTCTCACCTCCTCACCTCTTCTTACTCGGCATGCTTGGGTGGCCACTCACCTTCCTTCAGCCTCCATCTCCTCATCAGGAGGACTAGAATAGCAACAGACCTGCCTCGCCACCCTACAACGAGGCTGAGATGAAATGTGTGTTTTTCTACATGTTTAGCCCCATGTCTGGCACTCCGCAGGGCACTTAGTAAACTACTGACAGACGGTTTCTGAAATTAAGCACTCACCTCTTTTTGACTGCATGTTTTAGGCCAAAATTTCATTAACCCCCTAATAACCTAAAATTAAAAAGAGAAAAGAATAAGCAGAACTTAATTTTTCATGCAGGCTTTCAAGAAAAGTACTTTTTCTTAAGTTTTTTTGAATTATGAAAAAAATACTTACTGGTTCTGTGAGTGAAGGATCTTTCTCCAGAAACTGTACTATACAATATGCCAACTAAACAAAGAAAAACATAAAAGAGAAAATTTTAAATTCTATACACTAAGGGGTGAAAAGACAGAGCATTAAAACTTTCTAAACTATTTTCAGACTCTGGTTTCAACTTCACAATCAGTCCATTTTAACTAGCCCAAAAATAAAATATATCAATCAAAATTAAATATTTTTGTTTTCGTTTTTTTGGACACAAGGTCTCACTATGTGTGCCCAGGACAGCCTTACACTGGTGTTCTTCCAGTCTCAGCCTTTCAAGTAGCTGAGACTATGGGCATGAGCCACCACGCCCAGCTAAAAGCTGCTTTTTCAAGCCAAAGACTAACACTAGGAGGACACTAGGACAATTTTTTTAAGAGCAATGAGACATGAAGCATCTAGTTAATGAAAAGCAGAAGTGAAATCTTATTCAGTGTACTCTGAAAGTGTCTCTTTTACACACACTTCAGCCCCCACCTCACAGCTTCCTCTCTGCTAAGATCACCAGTACGAGTCCATAGTGTGTTTCGAAGGAGACACTTTCTAAACACCAGCACACATATACTAACACAGTTTCACCAAGAGATAAAAGGTGGTAACCCCACAGTTAGGACCTGGAAAAACGTAGAGAGCACCACATATGACACTAATATAGCTAAGTATTAATACTTTTAAATGATCATCACACATGATACCCTGCTGTGAACACTGCGGGCAAGACTCGCAATAGGCTTGCACAGATTCTTGGATAAGAAATCATCCTCACCAAAAAAAAATCACCTTCACAAACACCAGTACTTGTGACAGCTTTTAAATTAGAAACATATGGACTAATATTTCCTCAAAACACAGAATTTCACATCTCAAAGAAGAACTCCGCTTAGGAAAGTGTGTTACATTTTTATGCAAACTCAAAACTCCCGTTAGAGGGAGGAAGGAGTCAGAGGTTTGAAATACTAAAATTAAAAGTATCACTAGAGCATTTATCTGCCCTCTAGTGACATCCTTACCATGCACAGGAGTGTTAGCACAGAAAGCAGAGTGGGGAGAAGATAGGATGTGCTTTTTAAAGTAATAAATGCTTTAAAAACAAGATGCAAAAATGTTGATAGATTTGTTTACTTGCAAGAGAGTTTGTGTGTGCAAAGTGAGGAAGAAATGCTAGGTAGAAAAATGGACAAAAGGAAAATGGACAGATCAATGCCAGGTGAGGCTGGAGCAAAATGGACAAGAACATTAAAAATGATGACACGGTGCCAAAAATCTCAACCTGAGAGCCCACACACATCCCACCAGAGCCCCTGTGTCCACTACAGAAAATACACACAAAAAGAGTGAACGTGGGCACACTGTCGAAGTTCTCTGTGAAATAAGCCCAGACAAAGGCTGTTCCTTTCTAAAACTATTCCCACTGTCCAACTATGGACAGAAAAAAAAAAAAAAAAACTTTACATTTTTATTTTCCTCAGAGAGTATTTTAAACTTTAACAAGTTCACTTTTTAAAATCGGGAAATATTAACATCAAAAGGAAACAATGAGTTCTCCAACTTTTCATTTTGCTTCCAAAGTAGTTACACTTGAAAGTTCTACCTGGGCATGGAAGAGCGATAAGCTCCTGACCGTGTGTAAAGGGATCAACACTTTGACCAGAAACTGCTTGTGTTCTGCCTTCAGAGGTAAAGCAAAGCCGTTGATAATACTAGGAAAAGAAAAGAGACTCAGATTAGCGATGCACTGTCCTCGTGAGACTGGTTACATCTTAATCAGTTTATTTCTGTTCAGAAACATAACCAAAACCTACCCCAATGGCATTCAAGATTTCTCAGTCACTTCAAAAGATGAATTGAAGTGGAAGGAATTTAAGAGAATTAATTTGTTTATGTTCGCCCAAGGAAAGTTCCTGAGCACTTGAAATTGGTAGGATCACTCCCATACATGGATATTCAAAAATCTTTATTTCTCCTTTCTTCTTCTCCATATAATTGCCTGCCTTGCTCACTTCCTCCTGTCCAGTCCTGGGAGGTCACTGAGAGAAACACAAGTGACACAACCCTCTTTTGTTCCTTGTATCAGAAGAAAGACTAAGTGACCACTGCCCAGGTACACCAGCCTCCTTTGTGTGTGGAAACCTATACGACAGCTCTGTCCGCCCAATTCAGTCTGAGCCAAGCAGCACCTGTTCTAGACCTACACCTGTGTACACAGTTCTGCTGAAAATGGCAATCTTATCAACTTATTAGAAACTTGCTGTCAACAGATGTGGCAAAGGATAGGTAGCTGAGAAACTAGGCTTAGGCGAGTAAGGCATCTTGGTTAACTGGCCTGACCACAACTGAGGTACTGTGTCTGCAGTAATGAATGAACTGTTAACTCTTCCAGTCATTCCAGCGGAATTAGCCAGGCATAACTGTGGAACAAGGGAAACAGGAAATCACGCCTTGTAGAGTCGTTAGGAAACAAGCTAAGCACAAATGAGAGAGATGTAGGTCAGCATCTCACTGGGCCACCTGAAGTTAGTGATTACATAGAAAGTGCTTACCTTCCTAATATTTCCAACAGCTCAGCTACACCATTGAAGTGTTCTGTTTCATAAACAAACCTTAAAAGACAGAAGGGGGAGGCGAGGGGAGATGCAGGAGGAGGGAAGAAAGAAGAAAGAGAGGGAAGGAGGATGGACGAAAGTCAGTATACCATGTTCATGTGTTGGAAATTTACTTAATACTTCTATAACAATTGCTTCTTCTGCACCCCCACTCTCCACTTACCTTAGAAAAATATTGTTAATCTGTTTTCGGATAAATGCTCTAAGACCAAGAAACTTGCCATAAATTCTGTGTAAGACTGTTTTTAAGTAGTCCCGTTCCCGGGGGTCTTCACTGTCAAATAGCTCCAAAAGCTGTTATAAAGGAAAGAACAGTATAGCTGTCAAAGTTTCAGGGAAAAATTTTAAAATGCTACTATTCATTATTTTAAAACCCTCTCTTCCTTTCTCAAAAAGTTATGAGTATCTACATGTGCCTGGCACAGACCTAGTTATTGGGAATATAGTGATAAGTCAAAAGGGCTTCTGAACCAGTGGTGCTGGGGCAACTAGAAATTCACATGCAAAAGTATAGAGTTGTACCCCCTACCTCACACCATATACTCAAATTTACTCAAAATGCAAACTCAACCTAAAGGTAAGAGCTAAATTATAAAACAGAAGAAAATATATGAATAAATCTTCATAACCCTAGATTAGGTAATGACTGTTTTAAATATGACATGAAAAGCATTAAGTAAAAAGGGAAAAAAAATCAGACTTCTTCAAAATAAAAACATTTGTGCTTCAAAGGACACCATTAAGAAAGTGAAAAGTCCCACAGAATGGGAGAAAATATTTGCAAACCTTATCTGATAGGACTAGTATCCACAATATATTATGAACTCTTAAAGCTCAACAAGAAAAAGACAAAGAATTTAGAAATGGGCACAGTATTTTCTGAAGAGATGTATCCAAAAGAAAGTATATACATGGCTAATAAATGGAAAGACATTCAATTTCACTAATTACAGAAATGCATATCAAAACATCAAGAACACACCAACAATTTGATGGCTACACTTAAAAGAAGTAATAATAAAGTGTCAGTGAGGATATGAATAAATTTGAGCCCTTATATATTCTAGAAAGGAATATAAAATATTGCAGGCACTTTGGAAAACAGTTTGGCAGTTGCTCAGAACTTCCAGTTGCTTATGACTAAACAATTGCATTCCCAGGGATACAGCCAACATAACTGAAACCATATAACCATATAAAAGGTTGTACACAAATGATCACAGTAGCAATATTCAAAAGAGTAAAAGAAGAAACAATCCAAATGGCACCAATCAATTAAATGATAGACAAAATGTGATAAAATATAATATTATTCAGTCATAAAATGAAATATAGATGTGTCTTTGTATTATTACAACCTTGGTGTCTTTTCCTGGAAGAACACAAGGGATACACATCTACACTGCTGTGATGGAGGTTTTTGGTCAAATGACATAATACCAGAAAAACTGCTTTCAATTACTAGTGACGGGATACCTGGTTTGGTGGGGGCAACATCTGGTTTCATACAGTTCTTTGTTAAAGAATCAAAACATCCAGTCATTCAGTTTCATGGTATTCTACATCAAGAAGCTCTTTGTGCCAGGAAAAGCAGCAAAACATTAGACAATATCCTCAAAGATGTAACAAAAATGGTAAATTATATCATGGCTCATGTTTTCAAATTTTCAACAGTTGCAAGCACTTCTTAATCAAGTTCAGGCACAACATAATGATTTACTTACATATAATAATGTCCAGTGACTGAGCAGAGGACAAGTCCTGGAGAGATTCGTAGCCTGCTTGGATGAAATCAGGCTGTTTATGAATGAAAAAGGGCAGGAATATCCACAGCTCACCGATACAGCCTGGTTTAACAACCTCATGTTTTTACAGATTTTAAATACACTTCAATGTACTGAACAAAAAAACTACAAGGTATAGGGAAAACAGCAAAAAGGATGTTTTGTGATATCAAAACATTTGAGAAAAAACTACAGGTTTTTTTAAAAAGACCTTGAAAGTGGTCAGTTGAAATATTTTCCAAGTCTAAAAATGCATTTAGAAAATGCTAAGACATTTGCAAACAATCCTACAAAGCATCAGGAAATCTATAAGGCATTTTCAAGTATTGTAGCAGCTACAAAGGAAAATTTTAGTTAACAGATTTTTACAGGCCCTAAGATAGAGACAACCCTGTGTTTTCTTTCTTATCCAGATAAAGCCAAATTTGAAAAACTTGATCTTTCCTGCTTACACTGACTTGTTAGATTTTGGAAATCTGGTTATGAAGCTACCGGAATTTCAAGAAGGCTCTATCTGGAAAAATAAATTGTACGACTTGTGTGCAACCCTTGATAAGATAGGGAATAGATAGTGTAAAGGGATGACAAAGGACAGCACAACTGGTGGTTCTGAAAATGAAATCCTTAAAGTATGGAATTCTCTCCAAAGTAATTATAAGTCAATGAAAGCACTCAGGATTGCTTTTCTCACTTTGTTTGGATCATCTTATGCTTGTGAGCAGCTGTTTTCATCTTTGAATTATACCAAATCTGATACAAGAAAGAGACTAACAGATGACCTAAGTACCACATGTGTTGCTCTCAAACAAAGCATGAGGCAAGGTTTGCCTCAAATATACAACAACAAAGATCACATTAATTGGGCAACAGCATGCCAAAGGTAAACTTTTACCTTTCAATACAAAGCTATTTGTATCACTGAAAGCTCTGTTATTGTTTCTCTTTTAAGACAAAATTTGAAGTTAATGTATAAGTTGTTTCTTTTCTAAACTAAAACCTCAGAATTTAGGTTTAATTGCAGTTTTGGCACGTTGCAATAAACAAGTAGGTTTGGGGTTGAAGTTAGGGCACTCAGTCTCCAAAATATTTGCCATCACTGCTGTAAACCATTCATAGAGAACTGGGTACTGGATCTGTAATTAGAATTGTGGACAGCAGACTTCTCAACACAAATCTTAAATGCAAGGAGAAGCTGGAGCTGTTTTAAACCCTAAAAGATATCAATTTCCAATCCAAGCAGATACATCCTAATGAACACAGACACAAAAATTTTTAACAAGATACTGGCAAACAGAATGCAACAAATTACCAAAAAGATCATACATCATGACACGTAGGCTTCATCCTAGGTATGCAAAGATGGCTCAACATATGCAAATCAATAAATATAATCCATTATATAAACAGAAGCAAGGACAAAACATTATACGATCATCTTCATAGACTCGGGAATAGCCTTTGACAAAATCCAACATCCTTTCATGACAAAAATACTGAAGAAAACAGTTGAAGGACCTTATCTCAATCTGATAAAAGCCATTTATGACAAACTTACCACCAATATCATATTAAATGTGGAAAAATGGAAAGTTTTTCCTCTAAAATCAGAAATAAGACAAGGTGTCCACTCTTGTTCAATACAGTACTCAAAACATTAGCAAGAGCAATTAGGCAAGACAGAGAAATAAAAGAGATATGTACAGGAAAGGAAGAAGTCAAATTAACATTATTTACAGTGACATTATTACAGTGACATTATAGGAGATCCATAAAAATCCACCAAAAGACTCTTAGGTTATTACAAGGCAACAGTGACAAAAATAACAAGTTACTGACACAAAAATACACATGTGGATCAATGGAGCTGACCAGTGAAAGCAGAAAGAACCCCAAGCACATTCGATTATTTTATCTTTGACAAAGAGGTCAACATCATACCCTGGAGGAGGGATAGCCTCTTTAATAAATGATGTTGGGAAAACATATGCAGAAGATCGAATCTAGACCCCATTTCTCGCCATGTACTAAAATAAAATAAAAATGTATCAAAGACCTAAATGTTAAAAAGAAACACTTAACCTGCTAGAAACCAAAGTAGGTCAAACTCTTGAAGTCATAGGCATAAGCAAGTACTTTCTGAACAGAACCCCAGTTTGAACAGGAAATAGTACTGAGAATCAACAAATGGGATCACATAAATCAAAAAACTTCTACACAGCAAAAGAAACAACTAACAGAATAAAAAGACATTCTATAGAATGGGAACAATTTTGACCAGCTATTCCTCAAACCCAGGACTAATATCTAGAATGTATAAAGAACTCAAAAAAATTGGACCCCTTAAAATGATCCAGTATCAAAAAATGGGCACATGAAATAAACAGCCACTTCATAGAAGACATAATATAAATGGCCAAGAAATACATTAAGAAATGCTCAACATCACTGGCCATTAGAGAAATGCAAATTAAAACAAGACTGAGATTCTACCTTAACCCACAAAGAATGGTCATCCTCAAGAAATCAAATAATAACAAATGCTGGTGAGGCTGCAGGGAAAAAGGACCCCTTCTACATTGTTGGTAGGAATGTAAACTAGTACAACCACTATGAAAATCAGTATTAAAAAAAAAGAAAGAAAGTCAATATGAAGATTCCTCAAAACACTAAAACTAGAAATTCCATTTAATTCACCTATTCACCTTCTGGGTATCTTCCCGAAAGAGTTAAAGATGTCGTATTACAGTGATACAAGCATACCCATGTTTATATCAGCATAATTCATAGTTTAATTTTGGAAGCGGCCTATATGTCCAACCACAGATGAGTGGATAAAGAAAATGTAGTATTTATGCACAATGGCATTCAACTCTGCCATAAAAAAAGATAAATTTGAGGCACTTGTAGGAAAACGGATGCACCCTGAAACCATAATGGTAAGTGAAATAAACTAGACATACAAGCTTAAATACCACATGCTTTCTCTTATATGAGAAACCAGAATTATAACTAAAGAGCAAAATAAAAGATAGATAATAGGAAGTATGGAGATAGATCTTTCTCAAATGAGAAGGGGATCAAGAGATGGAGGGAGGGGGGAGGGAGAGGAAAGGAGGAGAAAAAAAAGAATTAAGATGTGTTATGTATATGGACCAACTCCCCACAAGGAATGCACATATTGTGTACTGTAAATATGTACTAATAAAAAAGAAAAGTATAACTCAACAAATTTGTGACTTTTTCAAATGACAGTGGGCAAGTTCCTCTGCCTGAAAACAAACTTAGAAACTGTCTGAGGGGCTGGGGATTTAGCTCAGTGATTAGAGTGCTTGCCTTGCAAGCACAAGGGCCTGAGTTCAATCCCCGGCACCACAAAAAAAAAAAAAAAGAAAGAAACTGTCTGAATTTTACCGTTTTTTTCTATACATTCATTGCCATTCCAATAAAACAAAACTAGTATGTTTTCAGGAAAACATTTTGAAGGCACACAGCGCACAAATGAAAGCAGACTACCATCATTATTTCTTCACAAGATCTTAAGATATATATAAACATGACTTCAAGTGATTAAGATAAGAAGCTGAGGGCTCGGGGATTTAGCTCAGTGGTAGAGCTCTTGCCTAGCAAGCACAAGGCCCTGATTTTGATCCCCAGCACCAAAATATAAAGATGTGCAGCTGAGCCTGACAGCAGAAGAATTGCTCCGTGTGCAATAACTGATTGAATATGCTTTTCTTTGCAGCTTTTCTTTGAATGAAAGAGCTCTGGACAAATAAACGACACTTCAACAAACATGGTAGGAAGAACAAAGTAAAGGATTGTCTTCAAAAACAGGCAGTGAGGGCTGGGGACTTAGCTCAAGTGGTAGAGCACTTGTCTAGCAAGTGCCAGGCCCTGAGTTCGATCCCCAGCACCCAAAAACAAAACAAAACAAAAACAGGCAGTGAAACAGGACACAATTTTTGGCTTCACAATGCCATCCATCTACCCATCCATCCAACCATTTGTTCAAAAGATGAGTTATTTTGGATAAATGTCTACTGTGCATCTATTGAGATAGATGGGCAAGGTGCCAGGGAAACAACAATGAGGAAGACAGACACAATGTGCTTTCACACAACCTCATGTAGCTGGGGGACACAGGTAGCAAACAGCTATGTGGTCCGGGATGCTGTAGGAATGCAGAGCAGACCCATCTACTCTCTATAGAAGAAGTGCAGAGACGGGGAAGGCTTACAAGTAGGGAGTGATGCCCAGGCTAACTCACAGAGGAGTGAGATGGACGACAAAATGAATTAGCTTTTATCACTACAACAAAATAGTGTACATGCAGGCTACCGAAGAAGCAAAGGTTTACTTGGATGAAAATCCAAAAGCACTGCGCAGGCTCAAGCACACGGGCCACCCAGGACTGTATCATCTCATCACGTCAATGATGTGGGAGCAAGTAAGCAATGACATCTCCAGCCAGGAGCAGAGAGGGACAGACTGGTGGCCCACAAGCCCTTCCAAGAGGATACCCCGAGTCCAAATAACCTACAGGCAGGTCAGTGGGTCCCACCGCTCCTTGGTCCCACAGCACTTCCCCATACCCTGTCTTGGGCACTAAGCATCTGATTCCGATGGGCCCTGGGGACACTCAGTCCACAGCCAAACCACGGAAGTGTTCACAGCAGATTCCACAGCACAAGCTCTTACCAGCAACCTATCTGAATAGAACTTGCTGTTCACACTTGCCATTTCTCTGCCTACTTAGCAATGAAATATATACGTCCTGAGGTCTTTCCACACCGGGGACTATCTTTCTTGCTGAATAAAAACAGTGCCAAATAAACCTGGAGCTCACTAGGGGAGGCAATGAACAAGTTACCAATTTATTTCCCCAAGGATACATTCTATCTACAAGAGAAAGGCAAGAAGCCCCAACAGGCCAGGAAAAAAAAAGTCCCAGATGGACTCAATATCTCTATATATGGTTTGCTTAAAATGATGTATCTAATGCACCTTATCCACTCCTTGTTAATGAAAATAATTAACCTTTTAAATTCTATCTTTTAATTTGGCTATTTTTTAAGAGTTACAAAAAGGCTTAATGAGTAATTTGCAACCAACATAAGAGGTCTGAGGAGTTATGATGTCAGCAGAACTTGAATCAATTATGCTATATATTGCAAAGAGTTCAAAGAACATATAATTAAACAAAAGCTATTTATTTAGGTAATGTTTTCATAGGTTCTCAAAGAAAATGTATTACCAGGCCTCTAACTTTAGTCATTTGCAAAGCCACAAAGATTAAGTGTATCATGTTCTTCTAGAAAGAGCTGAACTGCAATACTGAACTATTTTTCTGCTGCTCTAGAGAACTCACATTTAACAAATGTATGATGTATTAGACAAAAGAAAAAAATGTAATCATGTATAGTCAAAAAAGAGGAGAGGAATGAGATCTGATTTCCGAGACACATATACACACACAAAGAAACACTGTATAATACAGATCTGTAAATGCCTAGGTAAACCGTGCCATCTACAATATAACAGGCAACTTGTCAAAGAAAAGCTGCAGAGTTTCCAGTGTGATTACAGAGCAAAGACAGACCTGTCAATATGCTGACTCCAAGTGTTAAAAAACCAGCTTTCCAGGGCTGGAGATTTAGTTCAAGCGGTAGAGCTTTTGCCTAGCAAGCACAAGGCCCTGAGTTCGATCTCCAGCACCAAGGAAAAAAAAAAACACCTTTCCTGAAGTTAACAGGGATGAACTGCACAGTGATTTAGCCAAAGAGCCCTTCTTTGAACCTCACAGTAAATGTACAGTGAAATAAGGAGGGGAGTAAGGGTCTTCCATTTAGAACGGACGGATTGAACCTCTGCCCTCACAAAACCTCCCTGAAATGACAGTGAAGTTATAAAAATGGAAGGAATCCACAGAGCAGAAAGGATTGGGGAGCAGATCAGGCATATTTATAGATTTGTCAAAAATGAGAAGTGAATGGCAAGAGGTAAGTATCTTAGATTTCTTCTTTCTCCATTCTAAATGTTTTTCTCTTCTGCCAGCAGGAGCAAAGCCAACAAGAAGCATGGGCATTCATACCAGAAAACTTTAAAAGGCTTAAGAATTGAAGGCATCAGATATACTTGATGGCTACAGTGTCAGAACTAGCTAAAAACAGGTGGATTTGCTAAAAGTCTGTAGAAGTCACAAGACCTCCTGGATCTGTGTTCATACAATGTACTGAAGATTTATAATCTAAATCTACAGAGAATGAGTGACGAAGTACTAATCTTAGAGCTATCATACATTGCTTAATGAAGCTCTTTTTGAAAAGACTAGGATTACGTAAAATCCTGCATAACTGAAGTGAGGCCTTGATGAGCACCCTCCCCTAAAAGCACCCAATTTTGGATAAGGCAGGGGATCAAAAGATCTTTTTTGGGGGGAAGCCCATAGGCTGAAGATGAAACATCTATGTAATGTAATAGCTACTGAAAGTCACCAGTTGCCAAGTGATACCCACGCAAATATAAACACATACACGTGTGCACTCATACTGGTTCTAAGTAGCTTTTAACTAACATGTAACTGACTATGAAGTTAAGAATCACATTCTAACATGAAAGACAGAGGCTATAACAGAGTAAACAAGCACAATGCAACGAGTAGAAAAAAACTGCAGAAAGGAAACCTGTAACATCCTCAGAGACAGAACAAATATACTGAGTCCCAATCCAAAAGCATAGTGCTATTATGGATAAATATTCAGAAAATAAAAACGGCTTTAGAAATCCAAAATATAAAGATTCAATTTTCAGCAGGAGAACTCGAACATTAAAATGAGTAAACCCACTCTCCCCTTGAAAATATAACAAAAGATGGAAAAGAGATACAGAAAAAAGACAAGAAAACTAGAGATCAATCCAGAAGTTCCAATACATGAATAAGAGGTAATCCAGAGACTTGAAGAATGAAAAACAGAAAATGAAGAAAATTAAGGAAGTGTTCAATTCAATGCAATTTTCCAGGAAAAAAAAAAACACATGAACTGTCAATATAAATATTGCTCATTCAGTGTTGTGCACATAAAAGAACAAAAACCCAAATAAGGCACATCACTTTGAAGTTTCTTGAATTAGAACAGAAATATCTCAAAAGCTTACCTGAAAAACAGGGCACTATAAAAGATAAGGCATTCTGATGGCAGAGGCCTTCTCAATGCCAACAATGGAAGTCAGAAGTCAAGGACCGATGCCTTAAACATCTCAGGGTAGATGAATGGAAAAAATGATATATAATTTTATACCTAGCCAAAATGTCAATCAAGCGGGTAGAAAGAATAAAGGTGTTTTCAGACAAGCAATCTCAGAAAATTTATGAAAAAACACTCAGAAAATCTCATTCACGTTTTCTTAAGAAGTATCTACAGGATGTACTCCATCAAAATGAAAGAGAAGGGGGTTTGGGGATTTAGCTCAGTGGTAGAGTGCTTGCCTAGCAAGTACAAGGCCCTGAGTTCAAGACCTAGTACCTCCCCTACCAAAAAAAAAAAAAAAGAAAGAGAAGTAGTTAAGCAAAGGGAAATCTCAGGATGACCATTTGCATATAGTCTGACGTCACCAGTGTCAATCAGAGCAAGGGCAGGGCTCCAAAAAGAAGGGGGTGAGGGGGCAAAAAAAGCAACTGAGAGATACGGTGATGAGTGGGCTATACCAAGAAGAGCTCTGTGACAATCTTGAAGAATTAGAGAATTAACTAGCAACCAACCAAGACACAGGAAAGTAAGCAAAGTAAAAAGGCGCTATTAATTCTAGGTTTTTTTTTTCAAAGCTCTATAAGAAGAAAAAAAAAAAAGCTCTATAAGAAACATAATTATATGCCTTACGTGCCTCAGATATTAACAACATATATACAGTCATACTACCATAAACAATAAACTTTGAGTTAAATTTTTGTGAAGCAACTACACTGGATGTGGAAGAGGAAACAGAGGTAAATGTATAATGGTTTATAATAGGAAGTCAATAAGCAGATAAAATCTAAAATGAAAAGTCAAGTAATAGCAGTACTATTTAGAATTTATGGAAATACATACACGGAAACATCTAGAAGACTTGAATGTGGTTACCTCCAGGGACTAGGACTTGGACTGAGAAAAGACAAGGCAGAAGATTGCTACTTTTCATTACAAACCATATTATTTGACTTTTAAAGTAGACATTATTACTGGAAATGTTTTGGAAAAGTCATTAAAAGACTTCAATGAGAAAGAACCCAGTGGTCCTCTTCTACTATAAAGAAATTACTGCCCTGTCCTGTCCCATGTTCAGTAAGATTTCAATGAACATCAGAAACCTTAGCCAGTTGTGATGGTACATGCCTAATACCCCAGTATTCTGGAAGGTTGAGGCAGGAGGATCCTAGGTTTGAGCCAAGTCCACACAGTCTAGGGACTTAGAGGCCTCATCTCGAAACAAAAAAATTTAAAAAGGGGAGGGGGTGGCCGGGAACGTAGCTCAACATGAAAGCCCTGGGTTCAATCCCTAGTAATGCAATTTAAAAAAAAAAGAAAGAAGAAATCTTCAAGTAGATAATCAATATAATTGGTGTTGTAAATATTTTCATCCACATTGACACAGAGCACTGAAGTCTCATTTCTTTATTTTTTAAACCAAGGCTTTGATTTAGCTGTGCTAAATCATTTTTAAAAATTTGTAGCTCAGAGGCATTTTATTATAAAAATTGACTACTCATATACATAAACTAATATGAACTTAAAATTCATCATATGTTTACTTCATTTTTTTAGCTTGACCTTCTAATAAATCTTTAGCTTCACTGATTTGGCTGCTATATAAGGAAATTGTCTGGGTGATTTAAGAGCATAATTCGTCGATGAGCATCTCTTATTTTTCCTTTCTTGGCAGTGGGGCTTACACCTAGTATTAATGCTGCTTCCCGTTTTGTCAATTTGGGTTCAAACCCACCTCTATAATAGCCACTGCTGAAGGCAGATTTTGGTAGACTCTGAAAAACTTGTTTTACTTGAGGTCCCATGTGCTCCATGGCTTGTAGAACAAAACGGCTTGCAAATCCTGCAGCAACAGTGGTCGGTCCAACTGCTACCACTCTGTGCTGGCCATGCTTCGGGCCCCGCTCTCCTGTCCTCACTGGGCATGTGGGTCATCCCAGCCCAAGGGCCGGGGCTACCAACTATCTGCTTTTACCAGAAAGTGACACAACTACAGTCACTGCTCATAACCCTTCAATTACAGAAGCCCTACGATCCACATTTCTGACTTTGTTTGCAACACTACCTGAAAATACCTTCCTAAGACCTGTACCTTGGCCACATAACACACCACATAAAACAGCCCAGAACCAAGAACCAAGATGGCGACATGACTTAAATCAGTTACTGCTATACCACATGAGGCAACCGCGCAACCACAGAAAAAACACAGCGGGGACGGGAGAGCAGACAGGAGAGCAAACGGCAGCACTCACAAGTTTCTAGCAATTCTGGCTTCAAGACATGTACAGAACTTATGTGTGATATGAACAACTCCACCTAGTCCCATTTTCCTCCTAATTTCAGCCATTCTTTCCAAAAAATAGAAGAGATGATTTTTTTCCTCTTAAGCATTATATCTGATTCACAAAAACATCACGATTTAAAATTTTAAAACAGGCAATTTGGACAGCATTTTAAAATGCTGGGATAAAATACCTGACACCCAAAGTTAAAGGAGGAAAAGGTTTATTTGGCTCACAGTTTGTAGAGGGTTCAGTCCATAGTCGGCTGGCGCCACGGCAGGATGGCATGGCAGAGGAGAAACGGTTCATGGTGGGAAGGTAGCAAAAGCAGCAAACAGCAAGCAACCCTCTTTCTGTCCCTTATATTTTATCCAGGACACCCACCTTAGGGCAGTAGCATTTACACCCTGAATTCCAGCATCGCACCATGAATCCATCCCAGCATCACATCCTTGATCCCAGCCTCACACCCTAGATGCAGGTACCTCCAAAAAGCCCCACCTATGACCACGTGAAGCTTTGTGGGTACATTAGACACAAACCATAACAGAGCTGCTGCACTAAGTAAAGATACACTAGTGGTATGCAGGCAGGGACTAGCTACACAATTAATTCATGGGTCCCAGCATAAAATGAGCATGAAGTGCTCCTTATTCAGAAAGCATGGAGATTTTCAAAACGGCAACAGTGGAGCATTAAACCAAGCCCAGGGCCTTCCATGAAGAGGGCCCAGCATGACCGCGCAACCTGTATGCCTGCAAAACTGGATGTAGATGCCCTGAGTCCTGGTGGCAAAGCCCTTTCCTAAGGTTTCCAGGTTAAATGTGGGACAGGACAGGCCAAGGTGATTTATTGTTAACTGGTAAGAGCTATCTGATAAAATTCTAAGTAGAAACACGTTTTCTAAAGATTTATTTGCTATAGGCTCTCAGAGAGAAATGTAAACATGTTGACATACAAGGAATTGTTTGGAAAATACAGCAGATCTTTGTATTGAAGCTGAGATTCAAGGCCTCCTGGGATTTATTTCAGTTTAGAACTTCGAATTTTTTAACAACTTGGTTTATATCATGTCCAATTTGTCTACAGTTTTTTAAAGACACAATAACAAAAGGTCACTTTTAAGGACAGGGTGAGTGATTTACATAATCTGCATGATAATTACAGCACCTTTCAGCTAAATATAACTACAAAAGTGAGGCACAAATTACTAAATAGCAATCTCCAGCAGTATATATGTTTATGGAGATACTCAAATTATGTCTCTTAGCAACCACTGACTGTTTTTCAGATTTGCACAATGGTTGAAAGCAATCTTTAGAAATATACTGCTTACCTCTGGCCACAATAATCCACCCAATGAAATAATTCAAGATTTGGCAATTAATTTGTATCAAAGGAAAGGGCAAGGGGATCATAAAGAAATCACTTCCCCAACACTTCAACATAGATGAAAATGATCCTTATTGAAAATACATGAAATTGTTCTGTAAGCTCAGGCACATCTGTAACTCACAGCTATAGAAGGCAGCTCACCAAGATCCCAAAGTCTAAAATCGACATTACCATAAAGAGAAGTGCACTATGCACTGAACTATCTTTAACAAATGTCTGACAGCTTTCTTGTGTAAAGACTTGGATATGTACATGAAAAATGTTAAAGGCTATGCAAATCCAGACTTAAGAGAAACCACAATGAAATTCAAGTAAGCTAGCGATACCGTTCTTGAATAAAAACCAACAAAGCCCTTCAAATAAAAACATCAAAAACTCTTAAATTAACAAACAACAAAAGAGGCTGTTTTATCTGGCCCATTAACAGTCTGGACTTAGCTTCTCTTGAAACTCTGAAGGTCCAGCAACACTTGGCCGGCCCAGAGGCCACCGGCGGTGGGACTCGTCTGCAGCAGGGCCATGCTGTCCAAGATGCCACATTGCTCCCTTTGCCCACTCCCGGAAGACTTCATCAGGTACCACTTAGCTCTCTCCTGTATGATGTGAACGTGCTGTCCCTGGCTTTCAGACATAACATTCACTTCCAACACCGATTGGAAGAAACTGAGCAGCGAGTTCAACTACTAGGAATCCACAGTACAGGAGGCCACAAGTAACATCCAAGAGGCCTGACAGCCAGGGAGGAGCCAGGTGAGTAGGCCAAAGGGCGCCAGTCGTTTATAAAGTGAGATTCAGAGTTCAAACAATTTGTAACATGTGAGAGGAGACATGACAGGCCACTACAGCATGACTCTATAGACTGAAGCTTTTAATGAAAATAAAACTAAAGGTTCTCAAAATAAGAACTGGTCCTATTAAAAGTATTAGGGATGAGGGCTGGGGATTTAGCTCAGTGACTAGAGTCCTTGTCTAGGAAGCGTAAGGCCCTGAGTTCGATCCCTGGCACCAAAAAAAAAAAAAAAAATTAGGGACAGACTAGCACATTTTTTGAACCCTTACCCTGGCTAAGAGAAATAAATTCTCCTAGGTGCTTGTGGAATATTTCCTCAGTGCACGCTACACCTTACAATGTAATTACTACTATTATTATGGGTATTTTGCATCTACTCTCCAGATGAGGAAACTGAGGCACAAAGGAGTTACATAACTTGCTCAAAGTCACATAATAAGACATAGTACAGCCTGAATTCAAACCAGTCGCTACACTTAACCACTAGTCTATACTGCTTCCTGGTGAAGAAAACTCTAGGTATTGAAAAAGTCTCTCAAGACAACACAGGAAGCTTTCTTTCCAGCTTCATATTTTAAAAGGACAAGTTCAAATACTGACAGGAAGGAAATATAATGAATATTGGGAGTAAGAGAATGATGCAGTCATCCAAAAACAGTCTTAGGAAGGCAACTGCACAAAATCAGCAGAGATTTATGAAAAATCAAAACAATAAAATGAGAATGCACTTGTAATTGAAACCTTTTTACAATTCTATGACATTATACTCATTATGTTTAAATGCAAAAATTAGATATGTACATATATATGTGAGGTGTTATCAAAATACAAAGTGAATGCTCAAAAAAATTTCTTTTAAATTGCTAAGACAGGGCCTGGGGATTTAGCTCAGTGGTAAGAGTGCTTGCCTTGCAAGCACAAGGCCCTGAGTTCAATCCCCAGCACCAAAAAAAAAAAAAAAAAAGAATTGCTAAGACACATTGTCATTAATCCCCCTCAAAACACTCCTCACTTCAAACACAATTATCTCATCACTCTTGCCACTTTGAGAAGCAGTTCTGGAAATCCTCTTTCGTGAGTGTGTTTAATTGTGCCGCCATAGCTGCCTCAATGTCCTAAATCAGTTCAAAATGTTTACTTTTCATGGTTATTTTGACTCTGAGAAAGAGCTAAAAGTCACCTGGTACCACATCCCATGAATAAGGTGGATGCAGACACACAATAATGTTGACAGCAAGTGCCATAAACATGTTCAATGAAGTGTTATCAAAAAATTCAGTGAATGTTTAAATTAAAAAATATATATTACAGTAAAAGACACATTGCCATTAATCTCCCTCAAAATACTCTCCCTCATTAGGAAAACACTTATCCCATGATTCTTGACAATGCTTTTCACTATAATAAGTTTTTTTTTAACTCAAATATTTGCCACAGTTTTCTACTGCCCCTTATAAAAGAGAAACTAAAGATCATCATCACCCAAAATTCACATTTCCTAAATTTAATCCTCCGTGTACAGGGTGGGGGTGGGATTTTGGGAAGTGCTCGGGTCCCAGGGACTCCACCCTCAGGAATAGATTAAAGCCACCAGACAAAGGGACCATGGGAATGGGGCCATACTCTCCTGCGAGGCCCTCTGCCACAGGAAGACACAGCAAGAAAGCCCTCACCAGATGCCAACGCCCTGATCCTGGACTCCCCAACTTCCAAATCTATAAGAAATAAATGTTTGTTCTTTATGAAATACCCAGTCTCAAGTACAGCAAGTGCCCACCCCCACCACGGTTCTGCCCGCAGTCACCCACAGTCAACTGTGATCTGAAAATATTAAATTCCAAAAATAAACAATTCCTAAACTTCAAACTGTGTGTCATTCTGAGTAGCATGAGGAAATCTTCCACTGTCCGGCTTCATTCTGTGCTGGCCGTGAACCATCCTGTGTCCAGCACATCCATGCTATATACGTGATAACCACCTGCTAATCACTTAGCCGCGCATCTAAGTTAGCAGACCAGCCATCACTGTATCGCAGTGCTTACACGCAGGGTCGATACCCACTGCAGGGGTCTTGGAATACACTCCTCCTGGATAAGAGAGAACTACTCAATTCTGCAACAGCAAACATTCCTCTTCCTTAAAATAACAGGCACAGGCTCAAAAACTACCCTCTTCCATAGCACACATTTCACACTTAAGAGATCACATGAAGCCCTATCACTTTCTTTCTATTACTGATGAATTTTCCACTACGTCAGTGATGGCGAACCTTGTGGAGCTCCCAATGATACAAACAGCCCTCTGCAGCACACGTACCACACGTTCGCCACCACTGCACTATAGAAATGTCCACAAGTTTATTCAACCAACTCCTGGAAGGTGTGGGGACCCTATAGAATTGTCAGCAGAATAAAGGGCAGAGAAAGGGAAGAAGGGGGAAGGTAAAGGTTGGAAAAATGAGGAAGGAATGAAAATATAAACTATATAAATGGATTTCACTACTTATACTCTACTTCTTATCTTCAGCAAAACTCTAGGACTGATGACTAATCCTGTGGTTTCCAGCACTTAGGGCAGCATCAAACACACAGCCCCCTGAAGTTCACTACCGTAGTACATGGCAAAGGGTGGAATTCCTTTCTATAACAAAGCCACACAGTCCCTAGATGTGGGAATGCTGTAAACAGAAGTCCTGGCTTTTCCCATACCATCTTACAAAGTCTCTGTGCTCTCCTGATGAACAAAACTAAGAACTGCAGGAAGAACAATAGCACAGCAGAGTAAATTTCTAATTGGCCCAAAGACAGAATTCAAAGACCACTGATTAACGAATCTGTTTTAAAGTAGAGAATTTCTAAATCCAAGTCCCAGGCCCCTCTTGGCCTTGGCTAGTTTAACAACTGTCATCAGTGGCTTCGATAAGGCCAATAGTCAAAACACTGAAGCAGGTTACAGATGTCACTGGGATGCAACACACAGAGCATAAGGCAGATGAAAGAAAAAGATCCAGAAAGACCTCCAAAGACTGGGGGAAATGATACTCCACAGGAATATACAGTACATCAAATCCTACAGGTAGATTAAAAAATAAATAAATAAACAAGCAGCATAACAAAATAAAAAAACAGGCCTTACAACCAGATGTGGGAAGGTCAATTAGAAGTCAGTTCAAACCATAGCTTAAGGTGAACTAGCAAAGTCACACAACAGCAAGAAAGGCCGAGACTTTCCCCGTGAGAAATCCAGGCTGCCGACTACAAGCAGGTCTAACTGAGCTGCAGTGGCCTGACCAGGCTCTGGGCTCTGTGTTCAGATGGACATGTCAAGCCTGAAGACCAACAGACATCCCTAAGATGTGGAAGGCTTCAAACTCTGACAAACAGAAAAGCGTGGGTGGGACAAAGGACCTGGTGTCTGGCGGAAAAGGTGTGCAGCCTCCTGTGCTGAGGCAGGAGTCCCCAGGAGTGCAGCACAGCTGGATGGCACCCCTGGGGCCAGAGCAATGGGGGTGCAGGGTCACCTGGCACTACCAACTCCCAGCCAAGGCAAGACACCAAAGCTCCTTTCTGGCTCTGCACAAGCACCTGAACGTGGGTCTGTTCCCTGGGCCCCCGGCTCGGGTGCAGGAGCCTCCTCAGCCTCAGCTCTCTGCAGCCAGCCTGCCCCGGCGCTCTGCTGGATGGAACCCTATCACGCTGCAATGCTTTAAATGTCAAAAACAGTCACAATATCAGCTGTGATTCATCCTATCTATCCCAGATTATAAATTTATTAATTTATTTAGGGAAGGTAATGAGGTCATCATGGTTACCAGCCTTTATCCTGGTAAAGAAAGCAGATCAATTTCCTGCCGATGTAATGTTTTTAATTATCGGTTCATGAAGAGATAGATATCTATTGTTTTCCATATGAGCACCTCATAAGTCACTCAGAAAGGAGCTATGGAGTCTATACACCAATTTGGCTCCTATTCATTTTTTGAGACGCATATCAACAACGAGAGAAAGGAGGACTAATTTGGTGCCACAGAAGTGACCCAAGTACAGTACCATGCAAAAAGGAAGATGTAGTCTATGGTTACAAAACAAGAAGTTAGGAAAAACATGTTTCCTGGTTAGAGCTGATCCCTTCAGGAACATTTAGAACTATTAAACTGAGTAATTTCACCAGTACTCTCACTTAGATAATTTATTAAATGCTACCTATGCTTGCCTGCCCAGTTTTAACAGATCTATAATTCTTTAAGAATCTTTATGTAAATATAAGTTTTTAAAGTATATAAAGATTCACACAAACCAGGGTTATATAAATGAAATTCCTTTATAATTCACTTTAAGGAAAAAAAACTATAGGGATTTAGGTATTAGCATTCTTGGCTGTTTCAAATTTAATTTCCATCACAAATAAATCAAAGCGGCCCCTATTACATTTAATGGGCAGTAACAAAAACTAACTTATATACATAGTTATTTACAAGGCGACATAACTGTCATCGTTAAGTTTCATTAAACAAACACCCAAGAAAAAATAAGATAAAGTGTTAATAACTGTGTAACAAATAAAAACAAGCACAAGAATTTGCTTACCTGCAATACAAATTTCTGATCTATGTACTTTTTGGCAATGCTGGGTTGGAATTCTTGGCTTTCCAAAAATCGTATGAAAAATTCATATACAAGCTGCAACAAACAGATGATAGTTAACTCCAAATTATAATTCACTAAGAATATTATTAAAAACCAGAAGTCAATGAGCCATACTAGTTTTCTGCTGTGGCTTACAGTTCCTATTGGTTTTCAACCTTTCAAAAAATAAAGATTAAGAAATATGGTCAAACAAAGCAAATAAAAATCCCTCGTAACCTCACCATTTAGAGACAACCACTACTAATACCTTAATATATATACATCCTTCCGCATCAATGTACTATAAATATATCTATAGTGTGCCACACTATCTTTGCCATGTAAACAATACACTGTGAGCAATTTAAGTCAACAATAGTAAACTATCATTCTTAGTAGCTGTAAGTAGTTCCTTATACGAAATTTATAATGAATATTTCCATTACTCATAATTAATCTCCTATATGCACATTTAACCGTTTTCTCAATTATTTGTCACGGAAATCATGCTACAGTGTGCATCATAAGACATATAAGAGTGTGTGCTTTTTCAATTATTTCACTAGTAAATATTTCTAAATGTGGAATTGCTACATCAAGAAACCCAAATATTCAGGACTTTTGATACTCATTGCCAAACTTCCTTTGAAAAAGTTTATGGCAATTTATACTCTTCCAAGAAATATATGTTGGTATAATACAATGTTCTTACTTGAATGAACAGTAAGAATATTCTCAATATTCTCATCTGCAGACAGCCAACCTCAAATAACTATTCTGATGAACAGTGAAGGAATCATTCTTTCTATCTGCATAATAAATCTGTGTTAAAAGCTACATTAGAGATCCTGAGGCACTCCACAACGGTATTATCAAAACTGATACTTTTAAAAGACAGTGGGCTGGAAGACTAGCTCTCTCTTTACTACATAATCTTAACATATTCTCTGAAATGTTATTTCAGTTTTGTAATAGGGATGATAATCCAAATGTGATATTACACACAACACCTTTCACACAGCAACTATATAAGATGTATCATCTCTGTCATATTGCTTAAAACAGCATTTGCGAACGTTAATCTCTCTCACACTTAAAAATTAACAGGGACCCCCTCCAAACGTTTTACTTACATGAGATATATATGGTATGTCTATATATTACATATATAATTGTACCACATATATTAGAACAAAACTGAGAAATTTAAAAACATGTATTGCAGTGGTATAGTATTTCATTTTAAAACAATAAAATTGTGTTACATGTTAACATAAGTAGCATTTGGTGGGAGGTTCTGGGGATCAAAATCAGGGCCTCGCAAGCACTCTACCACTAAGCTAAATCCCCAACCCCAAGTAGCATATTTTTTGTGAAAATAACTTGCAAAAAAAAGTTACTGATAAGCATTGTTTTCTATTTTAGTGAATCTCTTTAATGCCTGGTTTACTAGAAGACAGATTCTCATGTGCTTCTATACGTAGTCTGTTGTGATGCATTGTTTTAGATGAAGAATCTAAAGAAAATCAAGTCTCTACAGATCTAATAATTGGAAAAAAGGAAAGTGTTTTAATGGTCTTTCACGTAATTTTGGGTATTCTTTGATACTACACTAAAACTCAACATATTCTCATTTCTTTTTGGGGGGGGCTGTTGCTGGGGATTGAACTCAGAGCCTTGCGCTTGCTTGCTAGGCAAGTGCTCTACCAGTGATCTAAATCCCCTAGCCCTGTCATTTCTTAAAGATTAGCTGCAATACAGAATCAGAAAGAGTACCAATAGATTCTTCACACTTTTTTACCCTAAAATGCAATCATCTGCCTTGCATTATTAATGGATCTTTATCCACAAGGGTTTCCTAACATCACTCATTTGCCAACTAGAAAATATTGGCTGAGTTATATAGATCTTTTAAACACTAACACATTTCATTATACAGTGTCTTTTTAAAATAAAAATCACATTCTTTACCCAAAAATGAGGCTTTAAAGTCTGGGAAGCTGTAATGCTCAAAGAAACAGATGCAAAACAGACACAGGTTTTTTAAAATTCTAAATTTTGCTTTGAAGGCTGTAATTCTACCAGTGGTAATAAATGTTGTCAACTGGTTTCCTTGTTTGTTTTAGAGAAAATATCTGCCAAATTCCCAAGTCTTAGTGACCATGGTTGATGGGTTAGTTCTGTTAAGTAAAAATGGTATTTCCATAAAAAAAGAAACCAGCTACCACAGCACAAGTGCCTTTCCACACATTAACCACTATACTTCAGTGTATGGCCTATGTAAATTGTGCACACTACCCTTCTCGTTGCACAAAGTATTTTTTAAGATGTGCATTCAAGTTTCAAATTTTAATGAAATTAAAAATTTTTATTGTTTTTTCAGGACCCTTCCAAGTGAAACTGGCTTTTGAAATTACAAGTGCACAGCAGTGAGGAATACGATGACTATCTGGCCCTCTGGACAGTGTGCCTGGATTCCCACAAAGGCAACTGTATATGTTTCTAGTGTATCTTTGCAATACATAGCAATTACCAGTTCATATACCAATCCCAAGAGCAAGTATAACTTTAACCACCACCACTTTTACAACCAATACTGCAAATGGTAAAACAGCAATCAATACAGCGAAAAGGGCAAATAACACAATACCATACTACTGTAAGAGTAGTTTTGATCTTGGAGCCACTGGAAATTAAGACCCAGGGCCCTCAAAGGTCTGCAAACATCACTAACTTACAGCTACCTTGTGACTTCGGACTCTATCAATTAATTGGATTTGTCAAACTACCTTTTCACTTTGACATTCCCTAGATACAACAGAACTTTCCTACTAATCTAGATGTTGCCAGGTTTCACGTGTTGGTTTCCTGGTCACAATACTGCCTGAGTCCTAACAACTCACAGAATTGTTCTCTCACTACACAAATCTCTCAACACTTCGTTTTACAAACAGAACGTCAGCCCTAAGCAAACAGCCTCTTCAAAGTGGGCTCTATCTCGCTGTAGATCCGCACGGAGCAGTGCCCAATGGCTCCCAGGCCTGACTCGGCCAGCAGACTTTCCACAGGGCCTGGCAATGTGTCCTGGCCCCTCTGGCCCCTTCAAGACACTCGCAGTTTAAAACAGTTCAGTGCAAACACTTCAGACACCTTATTAATAAGAACAAGTGTGCTCTGCATTGAACAGACAGATTATACCTCAGAATCAAAAATCTCCCTTGAGTTTCCAAAGGGAAACACTAGGGGCAGGAGAGGACAAATTTCTTTCCAAGATCACATAAATGAACTCTCTAAATAACACAAGCAAAAAAAAAAAAAAGACTTTACATTCCTGGTTTTATGTCTCAAGTATAAAAGCATTAAAAACAATTCCTTAATTTTAAACAAAAGTCCTGCAAAATTATATTCTACCGGAAAGACCTAATTTCAGAAAATACATAAACAATAGCCATGGCAGCTATGTAACCAGTAGAGATAATAGAAAAGATCAAACACACATACAGTAGACCTCTGACACATCTGAATTAAAAATGTGTGGATTTAATATCATTTTGTCTACTTTCAACTATCTCCAAAGATTCCCAGTTTGTTCTTATCGGTTATTTGGTTCGGGCCATGATTCAGTCAAAGGAAGAAGTGCCCAGGAGCCACCAGTTAGCCGGGTAGGGAGCCTGGAGGCCCACATCCCTAGGCCGCTCTGGTTCTGTTCTCTTCTTGGGATTTTACATTGTGCTTCCTCATAATACTGGTCCTGAAAGGGAAGCACAGTGCTAACTATGGAGCTGAGAAAGTAAAAATATCTAATACCATGCTATGTTTTGATCAAAAAAATAAATTGCTGGATCGAGTAAAAAGTAAAATACTGGGGCTCAGTGGTTAGAGTGCTTGCCCAGCAAGCACAGGCCCTGAGTTCAATCCCCAGCAACCCCCCAAAAAAGTAAAACACCGAATTAAAAAAAAAAAAAAAAAAAAAAAAAAAAAAAAAAAAAAAAAAAAAAAAAAAAAAAAAAAAAAAAAAAAACGAATTTAGATGGGTAACTGACACGGATGACCTGGCATGGATAGGAAATCAGATTCCTATAATCTTCAGTGAGTGCTCCCAACAGTCAAAGTCTCCCCTCAGGGAAACACTGGAGTCCTGAGCCAAGTCACAGGCCCTACAAAGATGTCCACAAAGCAACAGCTGACAAAGACAACAGGGCACCTTCTGGCCTGACCTTCACTACCAATGAAGGATGCTTTGCGATTTTTAAAAATAAGCCTCCTTCCCTGATCCAGCCTTCGTCAGTTGTATCTCCTCTTAAGCTAAAAAAGGAACCAGAGGGGCTGGGGATTTAGCTCAGTGGTTAAAGTCCTTGCCTTGTAAGTACAAAGACCCGAGTTCGATCCCCAGCACCAAAAAAAAAAATAAATAAATAAAAAATAAAAAAGGAACCAGAAAGGTTACAGGCTTGAACAGGATGCCAACATTGATCAAGCCAGCCTGTTCTGCAGCCACTTGTGACTTTACATCCAAGGGGGTATGGGTCTCCACACCACTCCGCACTGCTGCTCTGGCTTTAGGGTTGCAGAGGAGCTAACAGTTAGTATTCCTGTGATAATGACAGTATAGGCTAGAGGTTTTTGATGGCAGAATTTATTTTAATAGCTTCAAAAATTAACCTAGTCCTATACTTTATAGAGTCATTAAGTCCAGGATGAATTAACTGAAATACTGAGTTAAACTTTACTGCACTTTAGGGGAAATTTATATCTATAATGAGCATGATTTAGAGTATTCGAAATCATCTTACAAATGGCAAAAATGGTCTCACTCTTCCTTCTGACACAGAACCCAGCAAGTTGATGCTCTGAAGACATCTCTCTCCTTGTCTGTTCCACCATAAAATGGGAGGCTTTCCTGAAGTGATTATCTGTTTTTAACATTTTTTTTCTTCCAAATTAAACTGCAATTAAATGAGCTGGTGCCAAAGATTAAGTATAAGATGTGCCAAGAAATCCACCCACTCAAAAGTCTGCTTGGGACTTTTGTATACCTATGAAAAGCACAAACAATTTTACGAATTCCTAGACTGCGGATAGAATGTCTGGCACTTAAAAAAAAAAAAAAACTAACTAAAGTCTAATATAGTAAATGAACTACAGTGTTTCAGGTAATTTAATTTACCCAATCTTGGCATTAGTAGGAACACATATCTGAGTAAGAGCTGAGAAATGGCCCCAGAACACACTCGTCTAACTAAGGGAAACCGCACACACACACCTGTAGTAAATCAGAGCTGCCAAAGCAGGACAGGCGAAGTTGAAAATTTATGTCAAAAACTCTGAAGCAGGGGGAAAAACACACTTTGAGAATATCTCCAGGCCTTAGCTCCCTGCTGCACAGGGCTCTGCTCCTCTAGGTGTCAACCATGACCCTAAGCACACTTCTGCAAAGCTGAAGAGGCTTTTGCCTTGGAGTAGAGATGTACAAGGTTGTGTTTCTGTTCTTCCATCCCTGCCCTCTTTGCTACTCGTCACCCAGTCTCTAAGGACATTCTGACGCAATGGAAATATGGCTTTCGGGCTCAAATCTCCATGTTCTAGTCTTTTGAAAAATGTTGGCCTTGAGAGCTGGCAGCAGAGAAAAAAGGAGCTGGAAAACAAACAAGCGCATATAAGTAATCAACACAGATGGCCTGGTGATGGGCAGGAGCAGCAACGGCGCACAACCCACCCCAGCACATGACCATGATCGGACAACACGGGTTTTGCCCTTGTAGACTAATCACGTCCAACTATTCTGTTCTTGTCTGAGACTATGGTGGGCAGGATCCCATCTACTGACTGGAGCCGTGACTAGAAGGGTACAGCAAGGACTCGGGAAAGCACCGTGCTGAAACTTACTATTTTACTCTTTCGGCATCCTAATTACCAAGCTCAAGAAACATAAAAAGCATTCTTCAGCTCCCCATTAATGTGCCCTCCTCTGATTTCTTCTAAATACAGGCCTTCACGGAATTCCACGCTAAGGAACGAGCTCATGGGTCCTGCCTTTGGAAACACAGTAGGTCAGAGTACCTGGAGGTGTGGCCACGATGCCTCAAGGGTAGGTTCATCTTCTTCTGGATCAAATTCGTTGCTGTCACTAGGAGGGAGAGTTCTGAATATATTGCAAGATACCTAAAAACAAACAAGCAATGGAGTGAGCTGGGAGCACCTCTGGGTGGCCTTACTTCTACAAGATCCACATGGCGAGCCAAAGGGAGCCCAGATGGCAGTGCCCGGGGGCACCGGCAACTGGAATAGGAGCCTCTTTCTACCAGGATGGGGGCTGAGGCAGGGACCACCCCCAGGCAGCACGGCAGCACCTTCTCCCCCTGACAGTTCTCCTAGTCATCCGGCCACCTCAGGATCCCTGGGAATCTATGCATCCCACCAGATGCCTTTGGTTACTTACCAGTCAAGCATGCTTCTAGTAAAGTAATTTACACTAAGATATGAGCCACTGCCAACGAGCTATACATACTTTCCCTTTCACGGTTATTCACAATGTGTAAATTTATGGTTGAGCTAATGGTGAAATTTCACGCATTCACAAAAAAAATGAATCAGAAAAGGTATTTTGGGACCTTTATAACAGCCTTAAAATCATATCTAACCTGTCCACGGTTGGTTCACAAAAGAGTCATCATGCCCACAGTAAGATCTATCTGTGCTCTAAACCTCCATAAACTGGTCATTTCTTTGCCACAGACAATGTTCAAATTAAATGCTGGTTGTTCGAAGAATGGTGTTAAATTGATAATGACTGTCGAAATAGGACAATGAGATGAGGAATCATTAGAAAGAAAGCTTATTTCTAAACTGCTGTTAACAATATTACTCTTGGGGTTCCTTTTTCGTTTCTATGTTGTTTACTGTCCTATATACTTACCTGTCTTCTCCTAATGACCCCAGTATATCCTCTGATCTGAAGAATAAAAAGGGCAAGAAGGGAATATGTACAGAAAGTGAAAAGGAAAAAGAAAGGAAATGCTGTACCAGAAGCCTTTGTGAGACTTGCTATGTAATGCAGAAAATACTGAGCTGCTTTGAAAGAGAAAGGAAGAAAAACTTCAGGGTCTCATATACGCTGAATATGTTTATCTATCCAACAAGTATTTATTAAGGTGCCTATTATGTGCACAAACTGTCCCAGGCACTGGAGAAAGAACAGTGACAAAAGCAAATAAAAATCTATGCCCTTACCAGGCATGGTGACTCAATGCCTGTAATCCCAGCCCTCTGGGAGGCTGAGGCAGGAGGAGCTCAAGTTTGAGCACAGCTTGGACAATTTAGCAAGTGAGAGAGATCCTGTCTCAAAATTTTAAAAAAAGGACTGGGGATGTAAATCAGTGTGAAGACCCTCATGGAAATTAGGTCACAATAGTCAGCATCTCCCTTTCCTAGCTATGGAAACTGAGCTCAGAAAGGAGGCTTGATTTTTCTTTTAAAAAAGTGCATTGGGAAGCCATTAGCAGATCTCAAACAGGGAAGTAACACAATCTCACTGTGGCATTCTAAAAATCATGCCAGTAGCTATACACAGAAAGGACATGACAGGGACAAGTGGGAAGGCAGACAGCATGGCAAGGAATGGTGGTGGCTGGGCTAGAATGTGGCAGAGAAAACAGAGAGACACTGATTCTGGAAACGGCGCCTGCTGCTGAGCTGGAGGAGAGGGAAAGACTGAAGGATGAGTTATATGTCTGAGGCCATGTACCCAAGACAAAGTGACTGGGAAAGGCGACAGGGCTCTCGCTCTGCCTGGCTGTTCAGTGGACAGCTCCAGAGGCCCAGCAAGGGATGCGGCTAAGGAGAACATCTAGAAGGCACCTGGAAACACGAAGCTGGACTTTAGGGTGCAAAGGTCAGAAGTGAGGACAGGGAACATGAAGGACTCGGGACAGATGACATCTACAGCCAAGGGGCTAAGGGATCACCCGGGAAGGTGGGAACAGAACGATGAGAAGGGGTCTGGAGATGCCCAGCGCTCAGAAAGGAGGAGGGGGAACAAATGAAAAAAAGCAGAGGCAAAAAGGAAAACAGAGCTTGGGGGGACCTCGGGAGCTAAGGACAAGACTGTCTCAAGGAGGAAGCAGGACAGCAGCAGCAACGCTGCTCAGGTCTGACTGACGAGCACAGAGCAGTGTCCTTGGCGGGGCAGCCCTCCAGAGTGCACACCATCCAGCCCCAGTCCACCACTAAGCAAGCCTTAGAGGAGAGCGCTGGCAAGCTCCACGGTTACAGTCGGTACCGAAAGAGTTAGGACAGAAGCAAGTTGGGCTCACCACAGTGTTCCAGAAAAGGAAAAATAAAAATGAGCATATTGCAGTGTATTTGTTATGGCAAATAAAAGCTTGTCCTTCTAATGATTATTAGAAATTATGTTAAAAAACTAGTGACTTTTCAGATAACCACCTATCTATGACTTCTCTTCCATCAGTCTTCTCTTTGTAAGGGCAAACAAAGGTCCTTTAATCAATTCTGAGTCTTCACTAAATTATGTGTATTTCAAAAACTAAATTTTCAAGCCAGGCATGGTGGTACACACCTGTAATCTCAGCATTTGGGAGGCTGAGGCAGGACGATTGCTGCGAGTTCAAAACCAGCCTGGGCTACACAGTTAGTTCTAGGTCAGCCTGAACTACACAGCCAGACCCTATCTCAAAACACCAAAAAGCCTAAGTTTTCATCCCGACTAAGTGATTTATATTTACTGTACTCTCTAGTAAGTTTTTTCCTGTCCCAAGACATGAAAGTAAACTAAGAAAGGGAAGGGAGTAAGGGCTTTCCTAATGTAAAAACATTCAGGCAGAGGGATGCAGAAACTTCTGCTCCTCTGCACCCGCAGACACAGACTCCAGTGCCTGTCGCTTGCTGCGGCCACCATTGGTTCACGTATTTGTCTCTTCTCGCCATGGAGAACAAGCAGCACATTTATTTTCCTAGTGTATACTAGGCACTCAATAAATACTCACAAAATCAAAGTCTAGATACATTAATGCAGTTGTGTCTTACGGATTTACTTTAACCAAATTTCAATTTAAACTTTTCTAGATAATTTAAACAAATCTAGGTTATTTATAAGGATTTTAAAGCCTGTATAGTATTCTAAACCTGGGGTTTTCACTTCTTAGCTATCATGACAAAAGCAAGCCAAGGTGTATAAGTAACCCTAAGCAACAGGTCATCCTAGAGACACGAGATTTTGCTGTACACCAGCATTTCTGTAGAGTCACCTTCCCTCTCATGCTTCCTATTTAATTCTAAACGTTCACCAGATGAGAAATGACAAAGCACTGTCAGTTGGGCTGGACAATTCTGAGCTCACTCAGCTGGTTACACAGCTCTCTAGCACTCTGGAAAAGAAGGCAAAGCACAAAGAGGCCAGTAAAAGGCCCACCATATAGCAGGCACTTCACAAAATAACATGAATGAATGAATCATTACTTCATCACTCCCACCCTTGATAATCTACCTAAGAAACTAAGACAAGAATGAAAAAGTTACTTAAAGCTGTCATTTGCAACATTCTCCAAAAAGTATAAAATTGGAAATATCTTTTTGTACAACGTCAGAGATACACATCAATCCGATGGAGTATGTGCAGCTTTAAAGATTATAGCTATACTGAAGTACAAAAAAAAAAATTTTCTAGATCCTTCGGTTTATGAGCGTGACAACCGGGTTTTCATGTTTATGCATGATATGTGCCTCCCACAGGCCTTGTTAAGACATCGGCACATTACCTGTCTGACGTGAAAAAAAAGAAAAAAAGTTTCTAATAAAAGGCAATTGAAAGTTGTATGACTATAAAGATAAGAATGTAAATGGATAACTAAAGAGAAATTAAAAGCTGCACAAAAGTGACAGAAATATAGGTGATAAACTAGAAAGTTGCTGTTCTTCCCCTTGGGGTCCATCAAATAGGTCCTAAACCTTTAAAAGGCATATGAGTTACATTTTTCATTTCAAGATGAAAATGGGCACTTAAATTTGTTACACAAGACTACTGCTGTCAAAACAGAGTTAAAAATCAGAGCTTTTCACCATGCCTTAGAGTTTAATTCATTTAAGAACTGAGTGAACTTGCTTAATTGTACAGTTAAGCTCCAAAATCATGAACTTCAAATCAGTTTACCCATGAATGAACAAGGGTGGGGTGCTCCTTCCCTAAACCCTATCATTTTGCAAGGTGGGCGGTACACATCTGTGATCCCAGCACACTGAGAGGCTGAGGCACAAGGACTGCAACTTCGAGCTCGGCCTGAGCAAGTTAGCAAAGTGTATCTCAAAATAAAAAAAGGGTTGTGGGTGTAGCTCTGTGTGAAGGCCCCGGGTTCAATCCCCAGTACCAGAATGAATGAAGAAATGCACAAATCCTCTGATTTATCTGCAACAGTTTGAATGTGGGTCCAAAATGGGGAAAGTGGGACTTTTACTCATCAGATTTGCAAAGTAATTGCAAAATTCAGAAAGGTTAAAAACTACTGTCCTAAACGGTGAATTTGCTTCCATTCAATTGTCCTTTAATCCCGGGCAGTCATTTTTGATTCCCAGACGTGGGCTGATTAAGTAGATTATTGAATAAGCAATGGCAGCTGTGAGCTGATGCACACGTACCCACCAGCACTGCCCAACACGCAGCAGGCTGGCATGAGTCTGTGTGACCAGACTAGGATGCGCCCAGACATTGCCCAAGTCAGCCTTCTAGTTTATCCTTCCAGGAATGGGTCATACATTATCAGAGGCTTTCTTTTTCAACTGTTTTAATCTATACTAGTGTTTTGGAAAAAAAAAAATTATTTGAAGTTTAATCCATTTTCATTCCAAGATTAAACACTGAATGTTGGAATCAAGCTAGAGGCTTGAAGGCACTGGCCTGACCTCCAAAAGTAGCCCTAAGACCAGAAAGCAAGGCTGAGTGGAGAGGAGGGAGGGGTGCGAAAGCCTGGCCAAGGCCTCCTCCAAGGCAGAAGCCCAGGATCAGGGACTCCACCTCGGAGCTCGCAGAGTCCTGTCCACGCTACAGCGTCTCATCCAGTCCCTCCTCCTTACAAAGAAAGAAAGTGAGACACAAAGAGTTTTGATTCCTCAGGGTGACAGTGTCTCTAACCCGCTATCTCTGCTGCTGTTCCCGGAGACCATGTGCGGACACAGACCAGGCTTTAATTCCATTCCCTCTCCTCTGACCTCTACTGGCTTCTATTTCTTTTTACCATTTTTATTATTCTCTCATTTTGGCATCTCTCCAGTCCCATCACCCCTTAGGATTCGGCCCGTGCCCCTCCAAGGCCCATAAGCCCTGTACCCACTCCTGACCCCACTCAGCATGAAGGAGGGCTGTTAACAGTCTCTTCTCAGGCACTGCACATCTTCATTACCGCACTGTCCTCTCTCTGGTGCTGTGTTTCTATCTCCCCAACTAGATTTTGGGCCCTTCAAGGGCTCCTCATATTCGTCTTTCAATGCCTGGTACCTGCTACACCAAACAGGAAGTAACTACGGCTGTCAAATAAAATACAACAGACCAGTTACAACTGCTTCAGATAGACAATGAGTAATTTTAAGTCTGTAATATCTGGGACAATCTTACACTAAAAAAAGCATTTATTATCCGAAATTCAAATTTAGGTAGGTGCCTAGTGTTTTGCAGAGTCTGACAGCCCCAAAAGTAAATTAATTAAAAATCTCTACAGAAGGAAAAATAATGCTGCAGGCAAGGCCCACAGTCCAGTGAAGGCTACTGGTTCTGGGCGTCTGGCTTCGGTCATTTTCCATACTTCGTACTTCACTGATGGCTACTGTGAACGAGGCTGAAAAAGTTCCCAAGTTTATGGCTTGATAAGCGAAAGAAGAAGAAGCACTTAAGCATATTTTTATCAGTTTCTGATTAAACAATTTGTCACTTTTGACCTGTAATAGCGAAACACTCCTGCTAATATGTTGAAACAATTATTCAAATTACTGTAGAAAAACTAACCCACTATCCCCAATCCTTTTATCTTGATAGAAACTACCTATTTCACACCATGACTTTCTCACTGACATTTTGCTATTACTGCTGTTTATGAAAAACAACTAGCAAAGGACAAGCACATTATAAAAGGACAGCGTGGCTCCCACCTCATAGCTTCTCACTCAAGAGCCACCAAGATCAATACCAAACAAAGCAGAAAGGACACCAGAGTGAGAGTGACTGAAGAAGAATTAGGGAATATTTTATTAACAGCTCAGGCTCTGCGAAGCCGGGCACATCATGTGACCAGGGACTCCTGGGACCACAGCATAACAAGTCAATTTAAACCACCTTCTCACACTTTACAGTATTATCTGCCAGGGGCCAGGTCTCATCTTTCTCGGATAAAAAGAGATAAACTAGCTGATCTCAAGAACATTTTTCCCTTTTTATCCACGAAGCTGTAATTTCAAATAATTATGTAACACTCAAGCATACAGCTATAAAAACAAAATTAACAGCATCAGAGCTATAAAATGGATTTTCTGGAGACTGTATCTAAATAGTAAATTTTCTATATAAAAAGGACTATATGAATGGTGAGAGGGAATACTGAAGCAAATTAAAAGGCGCCATTACTTCTCTAGCACTACTCGGATTACAGTAACAATTTCAGTTTTTTCATCCAACTTATTCACTCATTTTTTTCACTCAATAATCACTGTATACTGAAAAGAAACCAAAATGATTTAATCAAGTGTTTATAACCAGAGGAGAGACCCTATAAACACATGGTTAAAGCTCAGTCAACAAACATTCTTTTCATTCTATTGTATCTTAACACTAATAATGAACCAAAGTAGATATGGTAAAACTAGATCTTGAGAGAAAATGGGCAAATCTCAAATTAGTTCATCAGCATTTATCATGGGCGTCATTTTTAAAAAGTTACATCTGAAACAAAAACCATTAACTATAAGCAAGGCCTAAATCTCTAAATCAGGTATCTGAACACATAAGACTATTTTTGAACGTACTATTAGAATACCAACTAAAATTCTAACAAAATTAGCTAATATAAAAATAATTAACAAATACAGTATCAAGTTACTTTAAGTAAATAACAAAAATAAGGAGAAAATCCTTAGGTAGTCATGAATATGCTCAAGGGCCATAGACTCACTTTGAGTAGGAAACAAAAGACACTCTTTTTTTTTTTTTATAAAAGATACTGTCTCCCTCTGTAACTCAGGCTGGCCTTGAACTCACTATGCACTCCAGGCAGACCTCAAACTCACAGCAATCCTCCTGCCTAAGCATCCCGAGTGCTGGGATTACAGGCATGCGCCACTATGCCTCGCTGAAACACAACTTTTTAAATTTTCAATTGGCACCTAATTTAATTCAATGGCAACTTGCTCAATTAGTAATTTATTTCTAAAGCCAAACTATATCTTTTAATTATCACAATAAATCTACTGTAGTTTCCACTTTAGACTTACAGTGTCTTTTTTAATTTTGCCCTCCGTATGAATGAACACAACTACCTCAGACTTTCTTGAACTTGTGAAGTGATTAAAATCCCTTATTCTAGCATAATGACATGTTCTTAGCATCTAAGGGGAAGAAATTTAATTAAATCAATTTGACAATTTCCTAGTCTACGGGCAAGCAACTGCAGGTACATACAACTTCATTCTCAGATTAAATATTGTAACTGTCACTGGTATGTACCTTAATTACAACTGTGGGACAAGAACATCCAGAAGTTATTCCAAACATGTTCCCTTGTGTTCAACACAATCCTGTGAGCCAAAACAAATTTCCACGATGCCCTATCAGGGGAGGTCACAAGTAGCACGCGCAGGACCACCCCAAACACTGTGGTACACGGATATGGTCAGGACTCTACAACAAGACTGTCCACATTTTTAGCATAATACCATGTTTGTGGACAAAGCTCTGCATCTTTCAGAGAACATCTACTAAACCAAAGACACTGCATGGTTTATATGTGACTTAAGAAATATGTGCCTGTGGCAGTTGTGAGCTTTATTTCACAGTATCAGGAAATCCACAAGAGGACTTAAAATGAGATATCTGAAGTGAGTGATCACAACCTTGCTGATACACATTCACTGTCAAACTTTAAATCTGGATTAACAGGCTTTCTAGCACACGGCAACTGTTTTATTACAACTGACTCTCAAATGAAGCAGAAGGAACAGCCTAAAATGTTTAAAAAGCAGCTTAACAGGCAATTTGAAAAGAGGACAATGAAATCAAAAACTTTTAAACACTTATATTGCCCACTTTTTAAATACAGTCAGTATTCAAAATATTAAAGGAACAGAAATCTTGAGTGGGTACTAGTTTATTAACTCACAAAGACGCCATAATTCTTACTTAGATTTCTTTTATCAAGTTCTTGGGTTTGGTTCTTTTTTTGGTTTTTTTCTTGTTGGGGGGTCCCCCTCTATTGGGCATTTAAACTACAAAGATTTATAAAGACCAAAAATAAAAAGAAATCTGTTTTGTTTTGGTACAGGATTGAACCTAGGGCCTTCACACTGAGCTACAAGCCCATCCCTCTTTTATTTTTTGAGACAGGGTTTTGCTAAGCTGCTCAGGCTGGGCTCAAAACTGTGGTCCATTTGCCTCAGCCTCCCAGAGTGCTGCGATTATAGGTGTGGACCACCATGCAATTGGCAGAAATCTGTTTTTACTGTTACTCTTATTGCTGTTTCTGCTACTGTTGATAGCAAGAGTATTTAGTTAGCAATTGTAATGAATTGATATAACTGGCCTAAGCATATACGAATTGTTTCTGCAAGTGATTTGGCCTCTTTAAACACTCAGTTGTAGGATGAGGGCATGGCCAGCTGTGTGGGAGAAAAGGAATCTGTCCTGAGAAATCAAAAACAGAGAACCAACAGAATTTATAAACCAATCAAATGTAAACACAAAGTAATCTTGACTATGTCAGTATTTCATGGTAAAAATTTTGAAAGAGGCAGAAACCGAGAGGTACAGTCTTTCGTCCCACTCTCCTAACCTGTCACATACTCACCAGATGACAGTAAAACCCCCAAAGCAGGGTGGGAGAAGAGAAGCGATTCCAGTGGGAAAAAGAACCAAAGGTGAAGAAGAGGCCACATGCTACTCCCACTGTGCACAGTGACTGTTTGTGCTAACAAGCTTAAGAGTTCACAGAAGCAGCATTCTTCTCCACAGAAATCTCTGGTAAAAGGCGCAAGATTTATACGCTCTGAAGAGAAACCAGAGTATGAGAAGCAGCATTTTTAATAGCCCCAAACTGAAAGCAATCTAAATGTTCACTGAACAGAGGAAAAGATAAAAGGAATGAACTGCAGGTATTCATAAAAAGTTGGTGGGCTTGGGGATTTAGCTCAGTGGTACACCGTTTGCCTAGTAGCACAAGACCCTGAGTTCAATCCCCAGCATCAAAAAATAAAAAGTTGGTTACATTTCACACATGGGTGAAAAAAGCAGCCCCCCACATATGTCTATATAGAAGAATCATCTCTCTCCAGGTATAGGCCATCTACTATTGGGGAGTTGAATGCAGAGTGAAGTAAGTGAAGAAGACAACAGTACATCCACATACTGGATTATTAGGCAGCAATGAGAATGAGGTTTACAAAAGATATTTAAATATATTAAAATATGTTTACATCATAATGCTAAAGAAACAGAATCTAAAAGGTATAAATAATTGTACATTTATTTATAAATATATAGAGATAAATTAAAATAAAAATGTTTTAAAAGGAAAAATTGAAAAGGCACAAGGGAGTTTCCCGAGTGATGGCCATGTTCTGGGTCTCACTAAGGTGATGGTTATATGAATGTATACAATTATCAAATTCATTAAATATTCACTGCCTAAAATGTGTTAAATTTTTGTTGCATGTTAAATATGTTTAAATTTTTAAGGGAAAAAAAAAATCACTTAAAAAATAGACTAGGAAGAGATTGTCCAAAATGTGAACAGCTGTTGAATTTGTATAACGGAACTACAGGCAATTTATTTTTTCTTTGATAAGCAGGGGGAAACACATGTAGGAGAAGGAGAGTTTCTCCATACATCCTCCATTTCCTCTTCGCCCCACCAGACAGGATTTGAACAGCAGCCCCGGCTGTTTGGCTGCGCAGTCATGCCGTTCAACATAGCCATTCTGGGTGAACTCTACCAACCTCATCCTCCTTACTATTTTTTTTTTTTTGATAGGGACTGGAGAAAGAAAACAAAGAATATCATCTGTATTTCTCTTCCTACTCAAAACCCTTCACAACTTCTGCTCACTGTCTTCAATGCTCAGCTAGCCAAGCCCCCTGTAATCTAAAGCCATCCCCACCCTTCTACCTACTACCCAAGAATTCCAATCATGAGCCTTTATTCCTATTAGGTTACTATTTCAAGATTAAACTTTGCTCAAAATAAGAGGCATCTTTTTACCTGCTGCAATGGTGACAGCAATGTTAAAATTAATTATCGTATCTAGAGTGTAATCCCCACACACAACCATCACAAGGAAAGGATATTTCACACAGAGACAACTATATTGCACTCATTCCAAAACTGGAAATGTAGCAGTGAATCCAAATATGAAGACTGTTGATATTAAATCTTAGAATCCAAAAATAGAGGTGTAAACAGTGCAACAGTCACAGTGCGCGCCGCGTCTAAACACAGGCGGGCTATGCGCGTATCGCTGGCGCAGGGCGAGCCTCGCCGCCCTTGCGGTCTGTGGACTGCGGGTCCTGAACCCCAGAGTTACCCGAGCCGGGGAACAGTACGACACCAACACATGAACTCTCTGAGAAGGTAAATTCTACATGATGGTTCAGAATCAGTCAGTGCTGTAAGAAAAATTAAACCTCTTCAATTCTGAATTTAAAAACACACACACAAAATACATAAAGCTCTTGGCGTCTATCTCTGGCTAGCGAGTATGTTATCTTACATGAAATCACTAAAACTAACAGGAACCACTGCCCTGACTGTCCCCGAGCTGGCCAGTGAGCAATGGAGGTGCAGCGAGCACACGTAGCCACAGGCCACAGGCTGCCCACGGTGAGCAGTCCCCTGCACCACTGCTCAGAAGTGAGCCAAGACGCACCCAAGGAAGATGCAGGCCTCCCACGGGGGAGCGGAAGGGCAGGACAGTGCGGGTGTGCAAAGCGAGGCGCAGGGCTGAGCTCGCATCTTTCTCAGTGCCCAAAGAGCTGCTCGCAGCCTTTCCAGATGAGGGCACAACCGATCCCCACTTTTTTATTAAAAGCAACACTAACATGCAACTTAACTTTCCAGCAGTCCATTGTCTAAACCCAACAAATCTTAACTTTTCTGAGAAAAAGCCAAAAGTCCCTCAAAAGGAAGAAGGCTGCGACATCCCAAACCGTGACGCCCCAGTTCTCCTGAAGGCCCTGCCGCCTGCAGAAGGCCATCCTGGAGCTGCCCAGTACACATCTCACTATCTGTTCTTTAATTTCCAAGGAGGTCAGGAACACTAAATTCTCCAGGAGCAGCTTGCTGGTCTACTTCATTAGAAGAGTCACTTGCTCTCCAACTTACCAAATAATTATTGTAATGAGTCCTATTTTACTCAGAAACTTTGGGAGGGAAGATGGCAGAGTCTTGCTATGTAGTTCAAACCAGCCTTGAATTTGCAGTGATCCGCCTACCTCAACCTGCAGAGCTCTGGGATTACAGGCATGCGTCACCACGCCCAGTTTGTAATTCTATTTTCACTCCTAAAGTTCCTTATTCTCCCCATTTTTTGGAGGCAACTTCAACCTCAGAAGTCAATGGACAACATATTTCTCCTTGTTTTCATTTACAGAACAAGTGTGGCTTTAAATATTAGTCAGCAGCCACCCACCTCCTGGAGATGACCTGCACGTTGTTTTCTTGCCAAATTCTTGCCTTCGGCATTTGTGTTTCTGAGAATTCCACGCTGGGGACACTCATTTTCTGGGCTTTTTCCTGCTGGGAGTATACTGCTGTGGGGTAACCAGCTTCCTCCCTAGAGAATCAATCAGCAAATCTCAATCTCTCAATCTCTCTCTCCCTACCCCCAACCAGTTTGAATGCAGCACAGCACAGCACCTTATCCTGCCATATCCTCCACCAGCCAGCCACGGGGCCAGACAGTAGAGACAGCGGGCAGAATTCTCCAACAGGGAGACAGTATTACTGAAGTTATCAGTGCTAGGCAAGTCACAGATGTCAAACAATTGTGAGAATACTGAAAACTCTGAACAACCTTCAAAGCAGTTAAGCCAGAAAGACTACAGCTTGTAAATGAAGTGAATAGCTGCTTCCTGAATAAAAATCTCTCTTTAGCACATTTAAATTAAAACTAAACACTCTGGAATCCCTGTCAAATTCCTTAAGAAAGAATTCTTGCAGGAAAGAAATAGTAAATTATTAATAGAGTCGGGACATGAATATGAAAGTACATCAGAAAAAAATTTAAGTCAACTAAGGGCAGTACATACGCAAACATCTACGATTACACTGGCACACACAGATTTTCAGGGCATCCTTTAAAAAAATATCTGAATTTCCCAAAGAGTAAGTTTGAAATCAACAGCCATGCTGGGTATGGTGGTACACGCCTGTGATCCTAGCATTTGGGAGTCTGAGGCAGGTAGATTGCTACAAGTTTGAGGCCAGATGGGCTACACAGTGAGTTCAAGGCCAGCCTGAACTACACAGCAAGACCCTGTCTCAAAAAATTAAAAAATGAACAGTCAAGAAAAAGTTTGACTAGCAAGTACAAGGCCCTGAGTTCGATCCCCAGCACCAAAAAAAGAAAAAGTTTGAGAAGTAATCTCAAAGGAACACACACCAAAAAAAAATCTCGGCAGGCCAACAAACTTCAATGTAACCAGAAAAACTTCTAAATCCATACAAAGAAAAATGGAAGTCCATCAGAGGGTCAGAAGTGGTACCATGAAGAATAATAACAATAACAACAATGCTATTGTTTTTTGAGACCGGGTCTCACTATGTCATCCAGGCTGGACAACTATGTTGCCTCCTCACTATGTTCCCTCCTACCTCAGCCTCCTGAGTGCTGGGATTACAGGCATGCACCAACATACCAGGCCAACAATAACAACAATGGCTACTTTATGTACTTGCATCAGTGCTAAGCATTTTTGACAACTTAATTTTCACAACAGTCTTATAAAATTACAGTGAGGTAACAATCTTAACGGGCAGAGACTCATTCAAGGTAACACAGCTAAGTAAGTGGCCAGAGTAGGTGGAGGCCTGGCTAAGCCAGGAAAACAAAAAGGAAAATCAGGTTGTACATACATCAAGTGCTTCCAAGGACTGGGGGGTCCATCACGGAAGACAGAGGGATGAATAACTCTCAAACTCCCACTGCACCAAGTACAGGCTGCCCAAGCAAGCAACGTAAGAAGTCCCTGGCTGCCCCTATATAGCTTGTGTGCAGGGACAGAGCTATGTGTCCACGGGGGACTGCTTCCAGGACCCCCTCACAGATGCCAAAATCTGCAGGTGTTCCAATGCCTCATATAAAATGGCTGCAGAAAACCTACACCTATCATCCAGTATACCGTACTGTAAAATCACCTCTGGATTACTCATCATACCTGAGGTGATGCAAACGCTATGTAAATAACTCTTACGCTGTATTATTTAGGAAATGCTGAGAAAGAAAAACACCTGTACACATTCAGTACGGATGCAATTGCTTTTTTACATTTTCCATGTACAGTTGGTTGGCCAAATGGGATGCAGAGTCATGGATGCAAAGGGCTGGCTATAGGCAAACAGCTGATCACTGGATAGTGCTTTTTCCACTCTAAATTCATACACTGCCCTTTAAACTGCCTCACAAGTCTTTTGTGAGTCCAACCCAATCAACCACAAAAATGGCTGCCAAGAGGAGGATCGCCAAGGTAACCCTGCTACAGAAGGAGTGTGCCTGGGCAGAAGGAGTCTCTTCTTTGGAACTTTCAGTGGGGCAGGGGAAAGTGGCCTGAGAGAGTACATGAACTTAGAGAAGAAAATCACCTCAAAAAAGTCTGAGTGGAACAGAGATTGTTTGAACACCACAGCCCTCCTCTAGGCTTCCTCCTCACCCCCAGTCATGGAATATACCCCCCACCAGGAGGCAGTGGGGTGTTACAGGCCGCTCAGGTCCAACGAAGAAAACAGGGCAGACAGGACAGTGGCTTTATTCAAAGCCAGCTCTGAGGAGATGAAGTCCACCATATTGCCACACATCACCATCTCACCATGTTCAGGTACATAAGGGCTTCTTATAGTAAGAGAGGAGAGACAACAGACAACTCCAGCCTGCTTTACCTCTCCTAGCCATCCTCAGCCCCCCTCCCTGTGGAAGAGACCTGGACTTGGACCTCCTGGGGCTGGCCTCTGAAAAGAGGGGGTGGGAGTTATGCTCTTGGCCTGAGGAAGTTTGGAAAAGTCACTGGTCTGTAAAGAAAAAAGAATTCTACTTTTTAAAGTTCAATTTTGTTCCGCTGGTTATAACAGAGCAGGAAAAAGCTGAGAAGCCTCATTAGCAAATTAAAACTAATTAATAGAAACACAGCCGGGCATGGTGGTGTATGCTTGTAATCCCAGCATTCTGGGAGGCTGAGGCAAGAAGACTGTAAATTCAATCCCAGCAATTTACCAAGAACTTGCTCCAAAATAAAATTAAATAAATAAAGAGCTGGGTTGTAGTTCAATGCGAAGGTCCTGGGTTCAATCCCGAGTAACCCCTACAACCAACACACAACCCAAAATACCTTTTTCAGTATCTGGAGAAGCTCGAGGAGGAAAACACAGCACAGAGTTAAGAGTTCGGCTTTTGGGCGCTTTAACTCCCCCCACCTCCACCCAACAGTGCCCAGGATGGAACCGGGGCCCACATGGCCAGGCCGTGCTCCGCCACTGAGCAGGATGGCAGGGCGCGCAGAAGGCAGCTCTGGAGCCAAAATTACCGCCCAAGCTACTGGCTTGGGCAAGTTTCCTGACCGCCCCACCTCTTTTATCTTACCTACAAGGTGGCATCTGCAAGAACACTGCCTACAACACGGGGCTGTGGCGAAGGCCAAGTTACAGTGCAGAGCGTAGCTGCTGCAGACTCCTGCGCTGCTAACACGAGGTGTGTGGGAGCTGGTGGTCTTCTTTTAGTCTCCGCCTCTGAGAAGAGCTTTTAAGGATTAAGAACAGGACTAAAATTCTAAACTGCATTAACTATTATAACCACCTACCAAAACTGCTATAAAACAAAATCTGAACAGTCAGACATGAATTAGGCCAGGCGTGATGGCATACACCCATAATCCCAGCACTCAGGACACTGAAGCAGGAAGATCCCTGCAAGTTCGAGGCCAACCTGGGCTACAATAGTGAGTTCAAAGCCTGCCTGAACTACACAGCGAGACTCTGTCTCAAAAACAAACAAACAAACAAACAAACAAAAAACCCAGAAAAAAAAGAAAAAGAAAGAAATTGAAATCACTACCAAAACCATCCCACAGAGAAAACTCCAAGCCCAGATGGCTTCATTGGTGAAGTCATTTGAACAACCTCAGTTTTCATCCTTAGTTGCTGACATAAATGTGAGGACCATGCTCCTTTCCAATTTCATATTCTCCAATGGAGCAGTACGGAGCAGCGATGTTTATTTGCATGCATAGCCAAATCTAACTTTATTTTATTCAGATTTACCTTTGAAAAGTTAATCAGAAGCAATGATTTTTCTCTCACCAAAAAACAAAACAAAACAAAACAAAAACCACCACTGAACGTAAGTCTGCAGTGAACATCAGAGTTTAGTGGGTGACGTCATAAAACCAATCTCCAGGTACCCAAAGATGCTAAATAAACACTGCTAAGTAAGCCTTAACTGGCGCAGCATAGAGGGACAGTTTAAGATGTTAATTGAAGAAAGGACAAATTACCTACCTGTTCCTCTACCCGCTGACAAACTGCAAGTACGAACTTTGAGAAATAAACTCTTTTGATCTCATTCTAATAATGTCTTTTGGTAATCTTCATTATCACAATCTCTATGAAATAAGGAATTCTTAAATTTCTAATCTGATTCTCAAGGCCTATCTCTTAGATTTACAGTGCCCCCCACATTTCTCAATAGCTTCAGTTATTAAATGCCCTTCTCAGATATCACTCGGTTTTCTTCCATTATTTGTATTCTGAGGCCTGTAACAATCCACCCTCACTCACCCACCTCCAGTGGTTCTTTTCCTGTTAACACATTCCTACAAATCTTACCTCCCTAGGATCTAAAAAGTCACTTCCAAGGCAAATGCTAGTCTGCCTATATGGTTATATTCCTTATCAGATGCAGGAGGAAGATGAAAAACCAGAAGGTCTTATTTTCCCCTGGCAGTTATCCCAGGGCTACATTTAGATAGCAGTTTTATAAAAAGAAATCCTCCGTCCTCAGCCAATATCGTTTGTCATGAAGCTAACAAAGTACTGTACCCCTCAGAGTCTGGGTAAACAGACCCTGAGGTCCCAAACTGTGATTTCAGGATTTTCCACAAGACCGTTTTATTATATTAAGAGGTAAACCAGGGCTGTGTTACCAGTTGAATCAACGAATGTATAATACAAAGCAATGAGATAACCAAGTGATGGGATGTAATTCAAGAGTGGGAAAAAAACAAATCCGAGAATCAATGTGGCCAAGAATCAATAAAAGGGACTCACAGAAAGATCTCAAAAGAAAAAAAAAATTTCAACCTATATTGTATTAAAACTAAATTAGACTTGGGAAAGTCCATGTGCCACAATCTGAGGTATACATACAAGATTTCCCCCCAGATAGGGAGTGAGGCAGACTTTAAAACCAAGACAAGCCAAATCATAAAGAAAAAATATAGAAATAATAAGAGCAGTGACACGTGACAAGGTTGCACACTTTCTGTAGGACAGAAAAGGTACGGCCTTACCTACCAAGGACCTCACAGTCAAGCTCCACCCTGCAGGGGTTGCCTCAACCTCCTGCTCGCCTCTGCTCCTCAGCCCTCCGGCTCCCACCAGCTCTGCAGCACAGAAACACCAGGTGACTCTGATGGCACCCGGAGTTGTATCACTGGTCCTCTTCTCCCCTGCCTTTTTCCACACTGACAATTAGCAATCTCCTCCTCCACCTTTCCACAAGTAGGTCTTCCACTGGAACCTCAGTGTTGCCACATCAAAAACACCTCCTCAACTTCCATTCAAAACCCACTTCCCTAACACTGAACCCTTCTCAAATACCACCTCCACAGCCACCTCAGTGCCTCAGCTCTGCTGGACTCCAAACATCCACACAAGTGGTAAGAGGCTTCCATTTTACCTCCCACGTGAAATATTATCTTTCCTCTCCCTCTCTACTTCCACATCTGCACCTGCATTAGGCCCTGAACATCTTGAGTAACACGACAGAACCCTACATGACTCCACTTGCCTCCAATTTCAGTCCCTCCAATCTATCTGCCCTACTGCCACTGGAATACAAATCTGACCATATCTCTCTCCTGCTTAAAGCCTTTCAGCGCCTCTCTGCTGTCTGTGAGGTTCTTTCAGAACCTGACCCACGCAGACACCTTCAACTACCACCTTTCACAAGTACATACCCACGTTCCCTCAATGCTGCAACACAGCACTACTGGTGTTTCCATATATTTATCATAGGGCTTAGGAACTCCTTTCTACCACGCTATTCACTTTCAGCCACCTGGGAAGCACATGTTCACCCTTTAATTCCCTAGAGAGGCTCTACTCATTCTTCCTTGATCACCTACCCACCTCCAGTCAACCCCCTTGTCTCTCCACTCCTTCCTCCAACGTATTTCTTTCCATTAGTGTGCATGCAATATTATCTTATTAGCTGTTCAAGTGAGTATTCTCTGTGCCAGATTCTCAGCTTGCTGGCAGAGTAAGACAGTGTTGGAAGTCATCAAAATGAACAAGCATGGCACTATGTCACTTAATAAACATTACCTGGAATTAACAAAAACAATGTCTTTGGGGTTAGGGATTTAGCTCAGTGGTAGAGCACTTGCCTAGCAAGCACAAGGCCCTGAGTTCCATCCCCACCACCAGTTAAAAAAAAAAAAAAAAACCCACAGTGTCTTCATCAACAAGAATTCATCTCACATTTGAAGTATCCCCAAATGAAATATTTTTTGAAAAAGATGTGCAAACATAAAGAATAGAAAATATGCAGAGTTCAAATTTTGGTAAATAAACATTTACACAAGACTACTTGAAGAGTCAGAAAGTCTAAGAAAACCTTTCAAGGCAACAGAACTAAAAGACAACATTAGTATAATGCAGTAAAAATATATGCCTCCAGGACAACAGCCTGACACTAGAGATAATGGAACGCAGAATGCAGCAAAGCCTAAGGGAACTCCAGGTTCTCAGTCTCATTTTTCCATCAGCTCTGGCCCCATGAGAAACACATTAAACAAACTACTCACCTCAGCAACTACTCTGGATAATGACTTCTAAACTTAAAGTAAGACAGAATCCTTTCTTAATTTCTTAGACCATACAGACCACAAAAGTGGGCAGTTTCCCAAGGTGAAAGTCACCAACTCCTGCCAGGCAAAACTGAGGCTTAGAGAGGAAACTACTAACCCAAGTTCTGACCACTAGCTAAGTGGGAGACGAGGAACCAAGCCAGGGGCTCCATATTCTCTTTTTGGGCTCTTTCCACTACCCCTACACCACTGTTCTGCAGGCAAGTTTCTTGGTGTTTTGTTGCCCAGTATTTTGCTTACATGTAAAACAGCTGCTTTCCTTCTTTAACTGTAGCAGTCTGTGTGGTACCCAGACTTCATTTAAATGTTAATAATGGCTCCCCAGGCAGGATGTAGCCTGCACATCTGTAATCTCAGGCACTTGGAAGGCTGAGTCCAGAGGACCACCACAAGTTCAAAGCCAGTCTGAACACTGTCAGCAAGACACCATCTCAACATAAAAATGAAAAAAGCTGGTGACATAGCTCAGTGGTGGAGCACTTGCCTAGAATATGGTGGAGCACTTGCCCTATGTTCAAGCCCCAGTATTGCCAGAAAAAAAAAGCTTCCCAATTCAGAGACTGCTTTCATCTACAGGAATACCAAGTTGCAAAGCGTGGGTCCCATTGGGTTGATACCATACGATAGTATCCTAGGCTGCAAAACCCAGCTACCGCTTCAGTAGTACTTCTTTTAAAAACACTACCATTTCCTGCACTAATCTTAGAGAAGCAGTTTCATTTTACATTAATAAGAACAGATGAAAACAGCAACTATCCAACAGGCAGGATCATCCTGGAGTTATAGAATTCAAGAACCAATGAGGTACTGGGACACAACACACCTGGATGATGAGCGTGTTCCCGCCCACTCGCGCAGTGGGTGGTACACACACGACTGTCCCATCGGGAGGCTTGCACCACTGGTGGTAAACACAGATCTAACCACTTTTCTTAGTCTTTTACTAACAAAATTTAAAAGTCTATAAATGGACAGAATCTCGTTAGTTGCTTGAATTTGAATAATTATTGCCCAAATATAAATATTAATTAATATTATTCATACCAATTAAAAATTACAATAATCAAATTCACTTCACTGAACTAAAAGAAATATATCTGTTAAAAATGTTTCTTTAAAACATTTTACACATAAAGGTGACTGATTTGTGCAGAGTACACAAAATGTCCTAACATATTTGGGGTTTTCTTTTTTTGCAGCCACAGTCGTGCATGTACCACACAGGTGGTCCAAGTAGCAGGAGAATCAAATTTAAATCAGAGTCACCTGACAGCAACGCATACAAATCACAGCCTATCGTAAATGCGTCAAACATTTTGAGTCTGTCAACAGGAACTGCGGAATCCTTTCAATGACTCTAAGCATCTAATAACAAAATCTTCTAAATATAACAATGTTATTTATTCAATACTCCCGTGTGAAACCTTCAGGAAACCTGAAAGGCGGGTGTCACACAGGTGAGGAAAATGAGCAGTATCAGAATTTCCATACATGAAGGACTTAAGAGGCAGCAGAATGGAAGAGCAGCGGGCACCGAGGACACTAGGTTTCGTGCCATCCTACAGAGCACAAAGCCCACTGTCATTACACTGTGTGTGTGCCAGGTGAGGAGAACCCTGATGAGCAAACAAAGCAAAATCATTTTATTTAGGTGGGTTATTTAAGGAGCAAGGTGGCAAAGATTATGGCTACACTTGCCCCAATCCTGTGGGTCTCCTGAGACCACACAAATACTGAGAGCCCCAAAGATACAATAACTCACAGTGATAAATAAGTATGACCAGGATAGACAGTGAATCCAGGTCACAATCCTTTAAGCACACTCCTTTCTCTTTCTACTCAACCCAAATACCCTCTTTTAAATGTCCCAGATTATCTAAGTACCACATCATATAAAATCAGTAGCTAACAGTTTTATAAATCATCAAATATGAAAAATAAATATACCTCTAACAACTCTAAACTACCATCTGGAAAGCTGATCTAATGCAGAACAACAAGCATGCTACAGATCCGAGACCTCGCAAGGCAGAGCTTGACTACATTTTAAACCCATACAACTGACAGGAGTTTTGCTGTTGTTTTTGTTTGGGGCTGGGGAAAAGGGAAGGAATTAAAGAGATGAGAAAATGGTCTTCCTTAGGAGAGTAAAGCTGGTTTAGGACCAAGCTGGGCCATAAGAAAGAAAGATTTGGGGGATCATGGTAAATACTACATTTAAAAACTGAGTATAATCCAATGATATCCAATATATTAATCATATAAAATACATACATTTCAAGAGAGAATTTGTTCAACAAATCTCAGCTAGGCCTAGGCTAGGAGTCATTAGCAGAAGCCACAGAGAGAGGCAGGTCAAGGAGTACTTCTCATCTAATTAGCAAATTCTGGTAAATAGGTGAAAGGATAAAGAGCAGTAAACAAATTCCGGAAGGATGGGCTGTCAGAAGCAGAGGACATGAAGGGAGGAAAGCAACGGGCCTTGTCAGTTAACAGTGGCAGCACTTCCAACAGCCCTGGAAGGGAAGTGAGAATCGGAGTTAGAGATGGGACCAGGGATACAGGAAGGTCCACGAACAGGGAAAAAAGAAAGCTCCAAAGAAACCACAGTACTGGCGAGGATGTGGGGAGCGACAGGAGCTCTCACTGGTGGGAATGCAAAACAACACAGCCACTCTAGGAGACAGCTTGGCAGCTTCTTAAAAAGCTAAACATACTTGTTACCACCAGATCCAGCAACTGGAGGGAAAAAAGACCCAGCAATTGCATTTCTTGGTATTGATGCAAGATAGTTAAAAACTTACATCCACACAAAAACCTGCACATGGATGTTTATAGGAACGTTAGCCACAACTGTCAAAACTCAGAAGGACCAAGAAGTCCTTGTGGTACGGCTCCACAATAGAATATTATTAAAACAAATTCGATACCAAGCCACGAAAGATACGAAGCAAACTTAAAAGCATATCGCTGAGTAAAAGAGGCCAATGTGAAAAGGCTACACACTGTATGACTTCAAAATACATGGCATTCTGGGAAAAGCAGAACTATGAAGACAATAAAAAGATCACTGTTGCCAGGGAGTTGGGTTTGGTAGTTGGTAATGAACAGAAGCAGCAGAGACGGTTTTTCGGCAATGAAAATACTTAATGATATTAAAGTAGTGGACAGAAGTCATGTATTTGTCCACACTCAAGGAAATTACACCACCCAGAGTAAACCCTAACATAAACTCTGGACAGTGGGTGGTTATGGTGTGCCAAGGCAATTTCATCAACCATAACAAAGGGACACCCTGGTTGGGGGCGGAGTAATGGGGAGGTTGTGCATGTGTGGGGACAGGGATATATGAGAAATCTCTGTACCTTCTCAGTTTTGCTGTGAACATATAATTCCTCTGCAAAATAAAATCCTTAAAAGTAAACAAATACACAGATATTCTCACAAAGGGCAAAATCATGTGTTTATCAGGATATTCATGGGTTACTGCTTAAATATGGTATAGTCACACAATGAAATATACATAGCTGTAAAAAAAAAACCATATGTAAGGATATATATTAAATAATGTTAAGTGAAAAATATTGAAAAGTGAAAAAAGCAAGGTACCGAAAGTATGTACAGAATACCACCATTATTGTTACAAAAAAACAGCATTTTTACAAATATACTTGTATATGCGCATATATGCATGAATTATCCACAGAAAGAGAGAGAAAGTTATAAACAGTGGATACCTCTGCTGGTTGAAGGCAAAGCTAAAACCAAGGAACTGTGCTCTGCAGGAAACAGGTGGATTGAGGAAGCTGAGTATAAGGTTAAGAGGTTGAGAAGCATGCAAACTCAGGAGCAAGTTTCCCAACACCGGAACCACTGGCACTGGAGGTCTACTGTCGTGGGAGCTATCTTGTGCACTGTAAGGTGTTTAGCAGCACCCCTGGCCTCTACCCACTGGAAGCACCCTCCTCCTGTACCTGGTCATGACTACCAAAGACAATGTTTCTGGGTACTGCCATATGTCCACTGTGACGTGAAATCGCTCCTAGTTGCACACTCCTCAAGAGCCACAACAATAATAATTAACCTACGAAATATTCTAGCACCACATTCCTATGAAGTAGCTACTTCAATATACATTCATATATACATCTGAGGGAACTGTTTTTCAAGCTGAGAGAATTCAAGTCCCTTCCCAAATCTGAATTATCATTTTTAGCCATATCTACCTGATCATAAATGTCTCTTCTGACACAGTAAGAGCCGCATGGAAAAGCTCCACGGATGTTCATAGTATATAAGAACACCAGTTTCCCCAACGGGCTTCTCAATGAAGCGGCTTGATTTCATCTGTCAGTAGACCAGTCTTCCCCTCCTCCCATCCACCCCTAAGTAACATGGTGCTTTCTAGATCCAGATCTTTTAGGAGCTAAGGGAGGCAATCCTCTCACAGAAACCTAACAGACAACCACATTTTGGATCAAGTTCTGAAAAACTAATATGATTATGGTCACAATAAGGAAACAATTACTCATAGTATACCAAAATTTTTTCTTGGAATTCCTAATGACTACACAAAAGCATAAAATCATGAAAGCAATCATCCATAATTTTAAGGAGATCATGAAGAAAGGATTAGTTATAAAGCCAAAAGAAGCCTTAACTACATTCTACAAATCACAACTTTATCAAGGGTAAAGCCATTTCTAATATACCACAATCAACTGGGAGGGGAAGGAAAACACTCAAGAAATCTGACAAAGTGGAATATTTTTCAAACATACATCTAAAACTTTTGTTGATTTCGCTTGTGTCTTTTCTTTTTCCAGGCCAGAAATCCAATAATACCCTGGCAATCTTGGCTTCGTATTTTGAAGTCATCGATTCCTTCAATGCTGTTGTAGTTGAAAAGTTCTGGATTTCATCCTCATGAAATCACGCTCTTCAAATTCTAGTTTTGTGTCGACTACTTTTGCTTAGCTCTCGGAAGGTTGGCTCTCGTGTGTGGAGGTGACCTCCCTCCAGTGACCTCGCTCTGCAATAAATATTACCTGTGAGTCGCTACAGAAGATGCTTAAAAGTGTCAGCGGCGAAAACAAAGAACTCACCATTCTAACTACTTCAGGGTAAGTCTGCTCTGTCAAACAGCCTCTGCTTATTGTAATGTAGTCCACCAGTTCACTAAGAGTGGAGCGCTTGTATTCTTTCATTTTAAGATCAGATAGCGTGTCCATGAAGTCAAAAATGACACAGCACTGCTGAAGTTTCTTTAGGAACAGTTCAGGCTGCTCTGAGGTTGGAACGTCTAAGAAAAAAAAAGGAAATGGTGTGAGTCTGTCATCAATTTCTAAGTAACAGGAATTCTCTGTGAAAGTTACTACAAAAGCAAGCTCAAAAGAATAAGAATTCACATGACAACAGTGTTCTTTTTAACAGTTACACATGGGTGGGAGGGAACAGCGTATCCACCTCTTCAGAGACCTTGTCTCTCAAAACTGCAATGGACACACTGGCCAGTCTGCAACCCAAGACTGACTGAAAATCCCAAGAGCCATTAGAAGGCTGAAGCAAATTTTAACCAAAGACACCCCAATGTCAATACCCTTCAATCCAAAAACACTGAAAAAGTCTAAACTTTCCCTTAGAAGTTGAAGCCAGAAGTTTTCACCATTGGTTTAAATCAGTTTTAGTAAAAAAAAATTTCAAAGCAGAAATGTCAGTCTATTCATTTTAATTTCATGCTGACATCCTTGGTATTTAAAGTAATTGTTTTATTTATATTTTTTATTTTGTTTTGGCTTGATCTCTATGAAGTTTCTTAGTCAAAGAAAATTGAAAACAAAATAAAACAATAGCAACTTTCAGAAAAAGTACACCCATAGCAGGAAAACAAGAACAAATCCCATTTCGATGTAGCCTCTCTTCTGACCCATCTTCTTCCCTTACAGTGGGAAAAAAACCACTAACATTTTTATTAATATGTTCTCAGAATAGACATCTGTTCTTTTTCAAACAAACAGCAGGTCAGACATTTGGCTTCTTTAAAAAAAAAAAAAAGTAGAAATTTTAGGCTATTTAAAATTCTGCAGCTAGAAAGGAATCTGATCTATAGCTAGACTTGAAATCCAGGACTAACATATAGACAGCCCACTCTAATCTACTCTTCCTTCCGTCATTTTATTCCCCCAAACCAGAGTTTCCCTGGAGAGGCAATGAAAAATGATGGCCAGAGTAGGCACTGCTGCCTTCATTCAAGGTAACTGACTCTTTAATCCTCGGAACACCCTTCCAGGCAAGCAGATGGCATTACCATTTTCAATTTTTCAAAAAGAAAATTACAATCATTGAGATCCAACAATGAATGAGTTACAGAGCTGGGCACAGTACCAGGGGTCTCTAATGTTTGTCTCACACTCCCACCTTTCCTTTGTACTATCAAGAAGGTAACAGAGTGTGACAAGCCACTTCCAATCACCCTCCGTTGCCAGCCTCCAGTCCATGCTGTATAGCAGCTCATGGTGCGGGCTACCTACTCCCTGGAGCAAGGTACCCACCTTCTAGCCAAGAGCTCCAGCCTCATGCACACGGAATCCACATGACTTGGTTCCACTTTCCCCTCCTCACACCCAACAATCCAAGTGCCAGCCTAGCTACCCAGGACCTCACAGATAATGTCGCCCAACACTGCCACCTAACAGAGTAGGTAGGACACCTGAAAATATAGGATTCCTTCACTTGGTACTAGGAATCAGGAAGTAATCAATACTTCTGAAGGTATGTAGCATCAATACTACTCTCAGCAAAAACAAGTTGCAAATTTTTTTTTATTTTTACCAAGAACATGTATTGGTACATTGTATACACAATGATCATAATCAACATGGTTATTTTGTACCTGTACATGATACATCTTGGTTTTCCCCCCTCTTCCCCTTCCCCTCCCCTCCCTTCCATTCACCCACCCCTCCCTATTTGCAACCAAGTTGCAAATTTAACAAAACAAGTTATTAACCAGTAAGTTTCCCCTCCCTGCCATATCACCCTTATAGGTCCCCCAATGGGGGACCTAATTTCTACTTTGGATTTAAGTGAAGGCATGATATTATGTCTTACTCTGTGCTCCTATATCTAAACACTTTAAAAACATCTAGCCTTACATCATAAGAATTAATGTAGTTAGATCAAGCTTTCTCTTTTAAGTCCTACCTGCTTCCAGTGTTTAAAATAGGTAGGCAGACTTGGTGGCTACTGTGAGAGGCTGAGATACAAGGATCAAGCCCAGCCTGGGTGAATGTAGCAAGACCCTGTTTCAAAATAAAAATAAAAAAGGCTGGGTATATAGCTTAGTACGAAGGCCCTGGATTCGACCTTCTGGTTCTACACTCAATCAATCAATCATAAGCACAGAGTTTAAACCAAAGTCCTTCACTCATGCAGAATGACTACAATTCACGACCCACACCTCAAAGCTGAACAGCAGTTTCAATGCTGCAAAGGATACAAGAAAAGGCTTATTAATGTAATGTTAAAGGTTAAAATCAAGAGAAATCTTAAGGAACCCATTTTTTTTAACTGCATAATTTTAATAAAGCCCAAACACCAGATCTTCCACATGGAGAACTCCTTATCTCATCTCATATCAATTAAGAAAACATCTATAAATGACAGCCTTTCCAAAAGCAAACCAGCATTTAAGCAGTAACGACAATTAATGTTCATGGTCACTGCAATAACACTAAAGAGATTAATGTATTTAGCAATTCAAAAAATTCAGGCAGTTAACATTTAGAGTCTTTTTAAAATGTCAGGCAGTTGAAATTTATTCTTCATTTATGCAAATTGGTATATCATAGACAAATGTGAAGCAGGCGTCCCACTTTCCAAAGGTAATAATGATAAAATCTTGCATTTATTGAACATATTGGGTACATCTACAGTATTGGGTACTATTTTAAGTGCTTACACACACTATATCTCATTAATCCCTACAACAAATCTACACAGTAGTATTCCCAATTTAATAAATGAGTAAATCAATACACAGAGTGACTCAGTGACTTGCCCGAACCCATACAGCGAGTAAGCGGTGGAGACAGAATTTGAACCCACAAAGTCCAGTTTGAACCTAACCTCCTCAGTATCACCCCACATCCAAACAGTGAAAGGCCAGAGCAATACTGTATTCCAGTAAACAGTAAGTGGCAAGACAGAAGCAAAGAAGAAAGCAAAAAGAAAGCAACCAAATTAAGCCTCGACCTGCCCCCTTTTGTAACATACCAAAGCACGCTGAACCTTCCTTCTGCCTCCCTCCAGCCCATTCACCAGAGGTAGACCTGCAGTGCAAAAGCTATGCTTTATGTTTCATTCTTATCACACACTAAATTGTAAAATGACCTCCCTTCAAGGAATTAAAGAACTTAAGCAAGCAGTCAAGAGCAACCAAAAAGCTAGGGGGGTGGGCCGGTCTCCCCTTAAGGAGGTAATTTCTTTACAATGGTAACAATTTTAAAAAAAACATGTCCTTCAAGCTGAGGAATGATCTATCAAACACCTCAGGGCCAGACGCAGTACCATGTGCCTAAGATCCCGGCTTCTGGGAGGCTGAGGCAGAAGGATCATTTGAGCCCAGGAGCCTCAGGCCAGCCTGGGCAACACAGCAAAGACTCCATCTCTCTAGAAAACAAAAAAACTGGCCCCAGTAAGGGGCTCTTCAAGTACCACCTGGCGCCTGGACTGCTCCCACAGTTGTGCTGCCCCATCTCCAGGCCCTCGTCTCCCCACTCTGAGACCACTGTGGAAAGGCGGGGCGAGCCAGGGAGCAAAAGGGAACACTCTCTAGTCCAGAAAGTTTCAACAAAGAGAGTTCGGGATCTATGAACCAGTCCAAGTAGATATAAATATTCTTTCTGAAAGAAACAGTCATAGAAAGTATCACATACTAGGCTATAAAGAAAATCTCATAAATAACAGTAAGACAGCACACAGTCAGCATGTTCTAAGCACGAGGTTTTAAGTAACATTAGCTACCCCAGTGCAAGTCACCTGCAATCTAAACACTTCTGAAGTAACGTAAAATTGAAGAAAAAAATTACAGACATTTAGAAATAAATGTAAACTAGGAAAAATAAAGGTCACCCTAAAATCTCGAAGCAGACTGGGCAGGTTGAGTACTTCCACCCTCTGTCTCCCAGTGAAAACCTCTGGTCTACAAAGGCTGGCCTGCCCCTGGGAGAGCAATCTTCCAGATCAGGACCATGGAAAACGGGAATCAGTAAGTGCTTATGTAACCCCATGAAGGTCACCGGCACAGTAACTCACCATCCAGTGTCAGCGTGTGTTTAGAGGAGAATAACGGGTTCAGCTATCACGGCTCAGTAAGATCCTAACAGGCCAGAGGCCACTCACGGACTCTGACTCCCAGAACACGTTCCTTACCTGAGACAGAACAGGTGGGCAGCTCTTTCTCACTGCAGTGTCCTGCTCTTTTCTTTTTAGGGCTAGTTGTTTTTATCGTATCCCTTTCCTATCACCATCTTCAAACTGCCATCAGTAAGCTGGAGAAAATAACTACTCCTCCTCCGAGGAGTACATACACAAGTTTCTTCAACTTTACCAATGTGATATGTAACGCAAAGTGGACATAACAGAGTTCAGGACTAGGTGGTGGGGCACACCTGTACTCCCAGCACTCCAGAGGCTGAGGCGAGAGGCAGGAGGATAGTGGTTTCAGCCCCACCTGGAGTAACTTATTAGGAAGACCCCCGGACTTAAATTTTTAAAATAAATTTTTTTAAGGGCCGACTGGGGAAGGGGGGGGGTAAAAGAATTAGGACGTGTTGTGTTCATGTACCAAATCGCCAGCAATCATTATGTACTTCAAATACATACCAATGTAATAAAAATAAAAATTTTTACATTTACAAAAGAAAAAAATTAAAACAATGTATCTATAATTTGAAAAACAGCCAGGCATGTTGGCTCAAGGCCTGTGACCCCAGCATTCAGGAGGCTGAGGCAGGAGGATCACCACAAGTCTGAGGCCAGCCTTGACTATACAGTGAGAACTTGCCTCAAAATAACAAGCAAAAAGTAAATAAGTAAATAATAAAAATAATTATGGGGAGTGCATTGGAATGTAGCTCAGTGCAAAGGCCCTGGGTTCAATTACCAGCACTGAAGAGGAGAGGAAGAGCACAAACTCAGGTTAAAACACAAAGATCTAAGAACAGTCACGGCACGATTTCCAAGGCCAGTCACCGGCTTCCATTATTCCATCCTAGCTAATGCCTGGGGAACAGGACCACAGGTCCAAAATGAGCCCAATTTCCCCGCAGGCTTGGCTCACTCAGGATTTTGTGAGGCAAAAAAGTAGCAGAGGTAAAAGAAAATATGGGCTCTGAATCTTTTGGGTTTGGTGCCTTGGACTCTAGTCAACAGAAGCTACTGAAAATCAGAATGTTAAATTCACAGGCAAATAGGCCAACCAAATAAAGAAGGTCCACTGCATTGTATTTATTAGCCATAACATCGCAAGAGGAAGGCAGATCTGGTGGTGGTGCTGGCGGCGCTGGCGGTTTAAAGGTTCGGGCCACTCGCCGCACCCGAGTGGCTGCAGCCGTGGTCCTTCGGTCTCTGGGTATCCAGTTGCTGCTACAGGCCACTAAGGAGGTGGCCGGGCCCACCAGGGAAGGAACTGGAGACAGAATGAACGGCGCCGCGTGCAGACGGGGAGGTCCAAGGCCGAGGCGGCTGCAGCAGCTCAGCGGGGAAAGGGAAGGGGAAGGGATGCTCCCAACCAACTTCCAACTTCCGGCAGAACTGGGAGAACGCTAGAAACCCAGTCGGCAGGTAGGAGAGAGCGGAGCTGTTTCACGCAGTGACACTGCGCACTCTCGGCGAACAGGAAGCTTTAGCAAAGCTGAGAGCTATTCTTAGGAAAGGAATTAAGTTATTTCTGTATGTTATACAGTCGGTACCTTCACTTTCTGGAGAGCTGTGTAGCCAGCTTCTTTATATGAACTTAGTATTTATCCAAAGGTTTCATCTTTTTACCTTACAATTCTTAGAAATTTAATGAGTACATGTTGTCTGTTTTCCTATGCCTTTTAGCTCAAGTAACATGTACATCAATGCTGCCTTCTTCTTTCTTAAATCTACCAAGAAAGAAAGAGATTCAATAATGTTTCCCCTTACACTTTCTTGACGTTCAGTCCAGTTTATCTATGAAATAGTAGTAAATACTTATTTGAAATTTGTATAAAAAAAATGAAATTTGTATGAAGCAGCAGGCAGTCTTAAAGTAGTATATTCCAAGTTTTTTAAATTTTGTTTTTGTATTTTTTTGAGACAGGGTCTCACTGTGTAGTTCAGGCTGGTCTCGAACTCACAGCAACCCTCCTGCCTCAGCATCCCAAGTGCTGGGACTACAGGTGTGCAACACCACTCCCAGCTAAAGCAGTATATTCTGATGAAAGGTATTTATTTGGGCTGTGCTCAGTTGATCTTAGTTAAAATTATTAGATAAGCTAGGCATGGTGTTGCAGAGCTATACTCCCAACACTCAGGAGGCTGCAGGAGGATTCCAAATTGGAAGCCAGCCTGGGCTGTATAGCAAGTCCCCCACAACCCTCCACCAGAGTGGACTATGTAGCAAGACCCTGTCTCAAAAAAACAAAAAATGTACTCAATGATAGGACTCAAGAATTTGTTACATGTGATTATTTGGGATACTGATCTGATAATCATTTAAAAGTATAAACACTGTCATGTAAAACAAAAAAATTTTAAAGTAAAAAATACCAAGGCCAGCCTGAACAACTTAACAAGACCTTATCTCAAAATAAAATTTTAAAAAGGGTTGGGGAATGCAGCTCACTGGTAGAACAACTGCATAGCATGCATGAAGCCCAGGGTTCAACCTCCAATACCACCAAAAAAAAAAATTTTTTTTACAAGTTGTAGGCTGCTAACTTCCTTCAACAAAGGCTATTAAAATGCATGGAGAAATAGAGTGAACAGATATTTCCGTAAAATGTGACTATATTTGCACTGAACACTAAATTGTAACACTAGCTGAGCTCCTAATGGAATATTTACATTACTGAATGACCAGTTATTTGTAATATTTCCGTTCAAAAGAGCTAAAATTAAATCCTTCTAAATTAGCAATGTTTTTCACTTGAAAATGCCTTAAAACATTATCACTTAATTCTTTTATGTGTCCAACTCTCGTAGAAGAGAAAAAAAATCAAAAAATCAGCACGGAATGAGCATGGTGACCATGACCTCCAACCCTCTCATCCCTAGCCCTCAGAACCCACCTGGAAGGGTACAAACCCTGTCCAGGGGTGCTCACGGTCCCTAGTAGCAATCCTTCAGAAACCTCCACGAATGAATGAGAATTGTACTTGCACAAGCTAGAAGAGCCTGTATTTAAAGAAAACTAGGAACACTGTCTCATACTTCTAAAGAGATCCTTACTGCTAAAATATGAAGCAGATTTAGCCTTGAAAGACTAAAGAATACACTATCACATGTAGTAAAATGTAGAACTGCTTATCTCTGGGGTCTGTCCAAATCACTGCCACCAACACTATCTCTAAACAGACAGTATTCTTTTTGTTTAAGTACATATTTCAGGAAACCTAAACATATTTTTATTAGTGGAACTATGTTCCCATTAGGAATTGCTTTTGATACCCAATAAAGCACAGATAAAATCAACAATATTTCATCAAAACGGGAAGATAAATACAAATCTTTATAATGAATCAAGTAACAAAAAAAAAAATAGGCCTCATATCTCAGTAAATAGATCAAAAAACAACATGTTGATCACACAGGATACGTCATTACACATAAAACCAACCCCGAACTAAAATAAGTATTAACTTCCTGACCACCCCAACTACCCTGTCACTGTATTCAAACTGGGGGCCCAAACACAGCAGCTGTAGACGGTGGTGCAGGTAGTGCCAGGGATGTTTCCACTGTAGGGCATCGCGTTTTCTAAACATGCCCCAAGTGATTTCACCACATGGCTAAGGTTGAAAACCACTATTCTCAAATCAAGAACTTTAAAATCCCGCTTTGATCCCCCCACCTGTGAAATGCAGCGAACGGTGTCAGTTTCTAGGCTAAGGAAGGTCCTGGAAAGCACTACTCTAGCCTGGGCTAGAACAAAGTCAGTGTCGAACTGACTACCTTTAGAACTCCTGCCAATCTATCAGGAAGCTTGCAGAACACTCTGCTGATTGTTAACACACACTTTTTAAAATAAGCTTAAAACACGGCTTATATGTAAGTGACTCCCACAAATACAACAGTATCAAAACCATGAGACTAAGATAGAGGTATTAATTAACCAACAAAAACTGAGAGGCAAAAAAGGCCAGTACTGAAATTTCCTGATAAAAAAAGAACAAGAACAATAATAATTAACGCCACTCCTGCAAAGCACTGTACACGCTGCTTCTAGCACACGTTATCCCCTTTGGGCCTCAGAACAGCTCAGGAGTGGCTGCTGTCGGTGCCACAGCTTCTCAGGTGAAGAAACTGGTGTGGTGGACGGCCAGGTCACCTGGCAACATCGCACACCTGGAGGAAGTACAGCTGCTAAGGGAACCCAGGCAGTCTCACCCCAGGCCCACCACCCAGAAGAACAACACTGATGACGATGGGCTACACCTCCACTGTTGATTATTTCAGGAAATTTACAATCTGTTTGGTTTTGATTTGGAGTTTGGGTTTGGTTTGGTTTTCCTATGGAAAGGCTGGCCTTGAACTCACTAGGCCCTGGAACTTGCAGCAAGCTCCTGCCTCAGCCTTCCAAGTGCTGGGATTACAGGCGAGCACCACCATACTGGCTAGAAAGGTTACAATCTAAAAGTAAAAGAAAATTTAATTCACATCCCTTTGGATACATGTTTTAAAACTGAAATGAAATGATATGAATAAAATCAGACTTAAGTGAACAATTATAAGTGAATAACTGAATTTCTAAACAATAATAATCTATTAATTATTCTTTCCAGCTTAACCAACATTTATTATTCTTCTTTCACGGTGCTCTTCACTTTCCTCTTCCCAAAAGGAAATACATGCGCTGGGATTTATAAACAACACCCACACACACTGCCACAACTGCGGCCCAGTGTGGGTGCCCTGTATCCCGTGACCCTGTACTCCAGTCCAAGGGAAGACACGCGTGGGCACACAGCACGCAGAGACACGCACACACAGCACACACATCCAAAGACACTGCTCTAAGTGTTTTTACTTACCACACTTTATTAGCTCCCTCTCAAGCTCCAGGCCCTACTGTTAAGGTGTGCAGCGAAACCTGTCAGCACATGGAATATTTTTAAATCATTCAACTCCTACTTGTAGCTGCTACCAAATTCACCACAGGACAGGAGCCACCGAGCCTCCAACTCTCACAGTCAGTGTGTCCACTACTCACTCAGTTCCTAAGGGCTTCTTTCCAAGGAAAGAGACTCCTGCAACACAGGAACCAGGGCTTTCTCAACAGGAAGGAGGAGCCCCTGGCGCACCGCACAGCATTTGCCAGTACCCAGGGCAGGGCCCCGCCCGCAATGCTACAAGCTTCCGGGGAAAGGGGTTACACTAGCCATCATCTCTTGTCACTATAGTCTCATTAAAAGAAAAAAAGCTTTTTTTTTAAATAACAAAAGATGTGGGGCTTTTAATACGATGGAGTACTACTCTGCCATAAAGAAGGATAGGCTTGAGATAAGCTTGAGATATTTCGAGGTAAACGGATGCATCTTGAGACCACACTCTTAAGTGGAAATACATTGGACACCATGTTTAAATACCACATTGTTTCTCTGCTGTGAAAAATCAAAAGTGTAAATAAAGACTAAAATGTATTACACATTGAGAAAGGGAGGAAACTGTTCAAATGGGAAAGGGAACAAGGGAGGGGGAGGGGGAAAGGAACAGAGGGACAAGAGACATAAGGAATAGATGGGAAAAATGGAAACAAAGCTTTTGTAAATAAGGAGGGAGGAGGGAGTGAAGGGAGGGGAGGGGAATGGGAAAAAAAGAAACAACAAGATATATCATGTACAAATACAAATCACCTATGATGAATGTTATCACTATGTGTATCTAAAATATACTATTAAAATTTTAAAAAGAAGACAAAGGACAATCTCAGAATAAAAGACAATGCTTCCTTTAAAAAAAAGAAACTGGTGACCCCCCCTACACACAGTCCCTCTCTCCCTCCCCCCCTTCCCTGAACTCCCTTCTCATCTCATTTTTCCCTTTGCCCAGTAATGGTAACAACTTTCTGCCAGTCTGTTTATGGGGACCCCTGACTGTATCACCATTTGTTGCAGTTATTTTCTAGATGCAAGGACAAGAGTTCTGGCTATAACAACGATACTAATTTCAACTGTATTCAGAGATGAGTAGATAATCATATGCTGGGCAGTCACTCAGGGTCATCTTTAACACCAGTCCTCAACAGGACTTTCTAGAACATAGCAGACACAAAATAAATGTTAGCTGAGTAAGTAAATTCTTATTTCCTCACTGTTCAATTTTAAATTAGAATCTTATTCTTCTAGAAGTAAAGTTATACTGAAGAACACAGCAAAGGGTTTAACATAACATACTTGATAGAAAACACTTATTTCCTAATACATTATAATATGAACTCCTGATGTACAAACTTAAAAACCAAAACAGTTCTTAATGACACAACACTGGTGAATGTAAAAGTGGAAAAGGCAATTTACCGGGAAAAAACAAATTAAAAAAAAAAATCTTAGTTCTTTAAACTTTCTCTCGCACCACTAATATCCACTAAACTAATGCCTTATTTTCTAACACTTTATTTTGTAAAAATCTAACTGACTATTAAAAACAACAGTTTGAGGGGCTGGGGATTTAGCTCAGTGCTTAGAGTGCTTGCCTCGCAAGCGCAAGGCCCTGAGTTCGATCCCCAGCACCAAAAAAAATTTTAAAAATAAAAATAAAAAACAACAGTTTGGGCTGGGGATTTAGCTCAGTGGTAGAGCTCGTTGTCTAGCACACACAAGGCCCTGGATTGGAACCCCAGCACCAAAAACACACACACACAAAATTATGGTTTACATTCTAGAATGAGAAAAATAAAACAGAGGAAAAAAGTTCAAAATGAAGATGAGTACATAACAGCAAGCAGGCAAAATCACCCTGAAAGCACTGTCAGCTTCACCTGCGTAGTAAAGAACGAGAAGGTCCATTCAAAGGGTGCACGCTGCGGGGGTGCGGGGGAGCCACTATTCAGATGCCAAACTCCTGCGCTCCGCAGTCCAGCACGAAGTAACAAACGCGGCAACTAAAAGTATACAGACCCTGAGGTGTGTGCAATAATAATGAAAACCTCGAGGCAGGGTGGACTGTAAGTGGAGGGGCTGGCGTGGTAAACTAACACGGCGTTGGCCTGGAAGATGTGTGGGAACTACTTGAAGGAAGGGAGCTGGGGGTCAGTGCCCGGCCGGGGAAGCGGAAGATGCGTCCCAAGCAGAGGACTACAGGTAGAAAGGTCCTAGGCGGAAAGGCCACGCAGGCGAATCGAGGACCCGGAAGGAGGTGAATGGGCAGGAACTGCGGCCAGAACAGAGGGGCTGGGGAGCCCCAGGGTCTCGGGCTCTGGCTGCAACCAGAATCGCACCCTTACTGTTTCACCAAGTGACAGCAAGACATTTGCTTATCTAGCATTACTTTCCTTATCTGCAAAATTGAGAAAATATATTTTACAAGGTTGAGCAAGTATTAAATGAAAAGCCAAAGTGAAAGTGCTTTTCACAAAAAATTATCACCCCTTTGATGGGTATTTATCAAGCATTATCCGCACCCAGATCAAATCATCTTCCTGTTTTATAATTTAGTAAGATTTCCTTCGTGGAGCATTAATGATGTTTAACTGTCCCACACCTTTTTAATTATTTTTAAAGCATCTGTAAGGTGGACATAGTGGTGTACACCGGTGATCCCAGCTACTCAGCACACTGAGGCTTGAGGACTTCAGGGTCTGGCCAGCTGAAACCACACAGTGAGGCCCCCAACTCGATTAGAAAATACTATTCTAGAAACATTACATTTTTTGTTAAAATTGTATTTCAGTAATACCCAACATCAACAAAAGCTACCTTTTTTGAACCTGCAAATAATAATAATTTGTCTTTTAAAACATGAAGCTTTTAAAACATGAAGCAAATCATAAAAATCATAACCTGATCAAAAAGGAATCAATAGAACAAGCTGCTGGGAGGTACCCAAGAGTCGGCAGCACTGACGCCTGACCTCCAGCCAGGTCCACAAGTATGAGCAGCATTCAAAAAAAATTCAAAAGACTATTTTTATTTAATAGGACATCGTGAGGCTAAGAAGTTTATAGAATTAAAGATTTTCAGCGAGGATGTAACCCTCAGTTGAAGGTCCCCCACTCCCAAAAAAATTACAATAAAAGAATACATAATTTTCAGCCACTTTAGTTCAACAAGGACCTTCTCTCAAGAGATTACTTCTATCCTAGATTTGTTTTGAGGATTAACATCAATGTGAATCATTTTAGAATGAAATGAACCTGCAGCTAATTTAACACTATGACATCAAGCTAAAAACAAATTAGACCACACATTAACATCAACTAAGTACGCTGTCAATTCACAACTTAGACTTAATGCCACTCAAAGACACCATGGAGCATTTTTTTAAGATTTAAAATACAGAGAGAGAAAGTGAAAGACAGAAACAGAGACAGACAGAGAGAGAGAGAGAGAGAGAGAATACTGGAATGCCAGCTTAGAGATGCTATTTCTGAACTTCAATTGGGAGTTTTAAATACAAGACCTTAAGGTTCCTGAAAGTAACACAGAATGGAGCACAGTGCAATGGCCTCTAATTCCAAAAGTAATGAAGAGGGTACATGTATTTATAATTAACTCATCATCTGGGCAATAAAATCCACTGGTATCACATAGTACAGCACCCTAATTATGGAGCTTCATACAAAGGATATTAATATAAATTAAATACAAATGTAAGCACCTATGTAAGAGTTGAGGAAATACAAAATTCAAATTTGCAAAAGAAAATTAAAAGTAACGAAATCCACTTTAAAGTCTTATTTCCTACTGTATATAAAAGCAATATTAATATTGTTCAAGCATAAAATGAGAGAGAAGCTTACACGAGTGTACTTACATGTGTATATAGGTTTGCATAAGTATGTCTGGCTCCAAAATCAAAACCTGCAGAACAGTAATACAAACATAAAAAGGAGAGAGAAATGTGTCTAGAAAGCTTAACTCTTTCCGAACAGAAAAAAACAGTTGAAAACACTGAATAAGACTGGATCCCAGTGTTAGCCAGGACGTTAGGACACAAGTCCCCTCACTGCTGGCTGCCCAGCCGCAGAACGCCTGTCTGTGAGTACTGGAGACGGCACTGACATCTAAAGATATGCATGCTGATGACGCATTTCTAAGAACAGTCTTTTTCCAAATCTTGATGTAATTCTGCATTCTAGGACCAATGTTGAGCCCCAGGGCTTGGCTAAACATGCCACTGGCTAGGACAAACATTCTCTCTTCAGTTGTACTGAAAACAACTTTCCCTCTCTGAAAACATATCACTGTTTATGACCATATCTTCCATGAAAGAAGCCAAAACAAATACAAGAAATATGAGTTGGTCTCATAAAACTACACTGGGCAAATAATTCCACTAGCTCAAAAGTCTGTCAACTGGAATTCTGAAAAATATCACAGAAGCATTTAAGATGGCAAATCGGAATAATCAGGAACTTGGGGGAAGATGCAGGCCCACTGTGCATTCTTCCAGACAGCTGAGGTCATCCTTCGGGCCACACAGATACTGAAATCGGAGGGCCTCGGTTTTAATCAGGCTCCATCCACCAGGTAGCTGCTAGGCGATCCTGGGCAATGTAGAATGGCAGTGCAACAGTGAGTACAGCCAGGCTGCTTGGATTCTAAGGCTGGTTTTGCTTAGATCCCTGGGCCTTGGTTTCCCCGTATGTAAATGAGGGCACAATAACAGTACCTACCATATAGTGTCGACTTTAAGAATTAAATGACTGAATAAAAGTAAAAACACATATCTGGAACACATTTGGTGCTCAGTAAACTTTAGCTGCTAAATTGCTGTTGTTACAAAGCATCATTGAGCTTTTATATTCTATAAAAATATTTTATAAAATGTTTCAGAATAGTAGCTCTGTCACAGTGATAGCTTGAGGATTTCACAAAATAATACACGCATAAAAGGCTCAAGCAATAAGGACTTTCTGGACAGAACAGAACACCAATTGCACAAGAAATACTACCAAGAATCAACAAATAGAATCATATCAAATTAAAAGGCTGCAGAGGGAAGGAAACCACCAACAAAGTGAGGAGACAACCTACAGAATTGGAAAAAAATCTGCCAGCTATTCCTCAGACAGAGGATTAATATTTATGATATATAAAGAACTGAAAAAATTAGAGTCCCAAAATAAAAGACCCAAAACATGGGCAACTGAAATGAACAGATATTTCGCAGAAGTAGAAACGGCCAATAAATAAATGAAAAAAATGTTCAACATTGCTGGTCATTAGAGAAATGCAAATTAAAACAATATTGAGATTCCATCTTACTCCAGAAAGAATGGCTATCATCAGGAAATCAAGTTATAACAAATGCTACCTTGCAGGGGGGAAAAGGAATTCTTTTACATTGCTGGTGGGAATGTAAACTAGTACAACCACTATAGAATTCAGCATGGAGATTCCTCAAAAAACTAAAACCAGAAATTCCACTGGACTTAGCTATTCTCCTTGTAGGTATGTTCCCAAAAGAGTTAAAGACATATTACAATGAAACACACATACCCATGTTTATAGCAGCCCAATTCATATTAGCTAAGCCTTGGAAGCATCCTGTATGGCCATCAGCAGATGAATGGATAAAGGAAATGTTGTATCCACACTAGAGTGCTACTCTGCCATAAAAAGATACATTTGAGTTATCTGTAGGAAACTCAAGGGGTAAGATGCACCTTAACACCATAACGTTAAGTGAACTAAATAAGACACACAAGGTTAAATATCACATGGTTTCTCTCACACATATAAGAAACCCAAAATACAAAGAACAAAATATAGATAATATGAGAGAGAGAGATAGATCTTTTGAAATTGGGAAGGGTAGGGTTGGGGATTTAGCACAGTGGTAGAGCACTCGCCTAGCAAGCGCAAGACCCTGAGATCGATCCCCAGAACTACCCCTCCCAAAACAAAAAAAGAAAGAAATTGGAAAGGGAATCAAGAGATAGAGAAAAAAAGGTCTGAGAGAGTGGAAGGGAAGGAGATAAAAAAGAATTAAGATGTATATGTAAGAGGTTGGGGATGTGGCTGAGTGGTAGAGTGTTTGCCTAATATTCATAAGGCCCCGGGTTCGATCTCCAGTACCAAAAAAAAAAAAAAAAAAAGGATGTATATGTACACGTACCAACTCCCCACAGTGAATGTAATCATTATGTGCTGTAAATATGTATTAATAAAAAAAACTGAAAAAGAATAAGATCGCTAAGTTCTAGAGTCTAGTTGCACAGCAAAGTAAATATACTTAACATTACTGAATGCTTAAACAATGGTTAAGACGGTAATTTTATGTTATGTCTATTTTACCACAATTAGAAAAATAAAGGGCTAAAAAAAATCCCTATGTGTAATTTATGTGTAATGCCTAATTTACATTTAGGAATGCAATGCCTACAATGCGAAAAATCTTTAATAAATGTCATGTTTTTAAAAAGTAATTTAAAAATCATTTAAATTGTTGGTAGAGTTTTCCCCTTCCTTCTTTTGTGTGTCCAAAAGTATAAGGCATGTTTGAAGAAAATAATATTGAGCTTGACCTACTAATATCCAGTGAGATCACTGTACTTCAAAATAAAATTATAATCTGATTAGAGGAAACAAAGGTGACTGTGCTGAGTCAAGACGTCCAATGATTCAGCCACCAGAACAGGAGCAGCTCTGCGTGGGGACCCTGGCAGGAGAGCCAGGCAGCCTCTCAGTGAATGAAGGGCGGACAGACAGAGCCTCTGGGACAGAGTCAGGGATTCCTGAGGAGTTAACCTGCTTGCGTACTGCGAAGGCCAGGACACGGGCTTCTCGTTCACCCCCATGGCTTCTTCTGTGCACGCAAAGCAGAGGAACAAGTGGCGTCTGACAGCTTTGCTCCTGAGAGCAAATTTTAAATTAGTATCACTATTTATGGATGCTAACACTTACAAATCCTAAAAGTAATAATAGTAATTTACACTTAAGAGTTTTTTACAACAACATATTCAAAACAAACACTACTGACTTCCCATTAAATAACATAAAATGCTGAAGCACTTCAAAGTATTTCGTAAATCTTTTTCCCACATACCTTGTTATTTGAAGATCTAAAGTCTTAGCTAAAATGCAAAAAAAATTTTTAATAGCTACCTATGAGGCTGTCAGCTAAGCCGGGACAGAATATGATAGGAGGTTTCAATGCCCCCGAAAAAGAATTTGCTTAGGATCTACACCACGTTGGACTAATTATTCATTCATTCATTCGTTTGTTTGTTCCATAAATATTTACAGAACACTTTTTACAAGCCAAATACAAGTCAAGGCCTTAAACATAAACATTACTGAGCAAAAACAAACATGGGTCTAGCCTTCATGAAACTTACAGATCAAAAGGGGAGAAAATCTAAATGGTCATATAAGTAAATATAAAAGTGGCTTGCGCTGTGAGAAAAGGTACAAGGCATTATAACACAATGTACAGAGCCAGGTGTGGTGGCACATGCCTGTAACTGCAGCACTCACGAGGCTGAGGCAGGAGGATCACT